>KZ538901.1:6882-36397 GCA_000934665.2 Catajapyx aquilonaris | reverse complement strand
GTCATGACCCCCGTGACCCCCCCCCCCCTCCACACACACACATTGGATCCGCCCCTGCCCTAAACGTGCAGTACTAGCAGTAGGCTGCATTTGATTTTGGGCCAAGCTGTGGGAGGTTGCAGATCGTTACTTGCGTATTACAGTAATTATCTCGTCGTGATCCTTGTTCAATGGCGTATCCAGGGGAGATCCAGCTTACAAAAACGCATGCCTCTTCTGGTCAACTTTGTTACCGAATGATTTTTGGGGTAAGACAAAAAAAAACGTGGATTTTCGAATGAACCTCCCGCCTCTTGTGTCCTGGCTCTCATTACCAGAACCGAGCCCACTGTGTGATGAGGTGGTTCACTACTCTAGCTAGGTATTCACCACCCAGCCACTTGACCACCGCAGTAAAAACAAGATTCAGGGAGGAGAGAGAGCCCACAGCATGGTAATAAACGTACAGTCATGTCCAAAGGGTCCAGAGCGATCTCATATAAAACCATTACCTGCTGAGAAGTCTCACTGATCTGTAATATTCGTATAGGACTACTGCAAAATCGCGAGAATGGTTAATTGTGATTACAGTTCTTAATGTAAATGCCTACTCATTAATCCTTACGGCAAATATGCAGTAAGCTACTGCCCCTGGTACTGCCCAGCATGGAGAAACGAAAGATGGCAGCACGTTTCGAATAGTGTTCCATGCGGCTGCAAGTCGTACTGTTTCGGTCTCGTCGCATAGACACGCACCGACTCTACTGTAGGCTACAATACAGTAGAGTTGCGAGTTGGTTGAAACCCGTAGTTGAAACCGTGGTTGAAACACTCCTAGAGTAAGATATTTGTGATGTTGACTATGATGTATGACTATGATGACGACTCCACCGGGTGCGCTGGATTGGCCGGATACTGGACCACTTTATGTCAGCTGTTCGCCCATTGGGATGGGCCACCTACCCCAAAAATTCGAAGAAAATCGGTTGGAAACTACGGGATTTGCTAACTTGACCTTTACTCCTAAAATGAAGTTGAAGGGGTCAATATAACCAGGTCATTTCGTGTAGGTTTTTCATCAATTTTGGTGCGCTACCTACCCAATAAATTTGAAGAAAATTGGTTGGAAACTACGGTCAGGATCATAAACCTCGGGAGCAGAGAAATTTTCGCACGAGTGTGTGACTCAGATGTTCCTCTACTCGGAAATAAATAGGTGTTCAATATTGTTCCGTGGTGTTTCTGAGAAAATTATTTTCTTCCAAACCATGTTTTGCGAAGTTAACAATGTTCAACAATTGCTCCACTGTTAACCTTTGACTTCAAAGCTTAACAAAGCTGATAAGTAGAGAGGGTATGAGTTGTACTGAAAGTCCAGATGTTTTATTTGCCTACAAATATTTTTTTGCAGAGAAAAACATTGCGAAAATTGCTAAAATGTCGTAAAACAGCATTTTTGCCAATTTTTTCCGTGGTTTCTAATTACATATTCGCTTGTCCCCCAAAAAGGTCCCCGCCCTCGCAAGGGGAAACGTAAATAAAAATAAAAATAGAAATACATATTCGCAATTATTTGATATTAAAAATTCAGACCTACGTAGGTAGTTGCTCCATTCCAAATTTGGTTTTTGTGTACCTACTTATAGGAAAATAATTGGTACACTCGTCCACAGTTGAGAAAAAATGAACTTCGAGAAATATCATATTTGGTACCCCTGCGGTTATGATTTTTTTCATGGCAAATAAAAAATGACACTGAAAAATAGCCAGTGTCATTCTTCATCATTTCGACAGCGGTACTTCGTGTAATTTATCCGTAATAATCGGAGACCAAGCCCTGACAACTTTTCTGGATCTGGTCTGATCTGAAATGGAATTGCCCTGCAATATATAATTATATTCACTCGCTTCGCGGGCATATAGTCTTCATGAATGCAATGCAATACGTCAATTTTTTCAGATATTCCTTTTTGTATGCATGCAAAGGCTATTTATTTCAAAAGTAGGAACCGCTGGAAGCCACGCGCGAGCCGCAGGTCAATTAATCACTAGACACGCAACAATTAAGAGATTACCATGGAGAACACAAACAACTAGAGAAAGACGTTGACACACCTGTAAGGATGCGGAAGCTTTGCGATCTCTTTCGCCGCCGAAATAGAAGTAAGTCTCAGTCTTCTTTGTAATACACACTAGTAGTAGAGGAGATACGTGTATTTTGGTCCGGCGTGGAGAGGTATACGATACATAATATATTTTCGTAGAGCTCTATAAGGGAAAAGGTTGCACCGGCAAGTGTGCAGTTTAGACCCGCATGAAAATTATAACTTTCTACAGTCTGAATGTACTAGAGTAACTAGACCAGTGGTTCCCAACATTTTCGTCATGATGCCCCCCTTTTCGTTTTCACCAAACACTCACGCCCCCCCGCCCCCCCCCCCCAATAAATTTCAGTGAGAGTTTCTTGAAAGAAAATTTTATAACTGAGGAATGAAAACCTGTTGAAATAGGGACCAATAATAATAATAATAATAATAATAATAATAATAATAATAATAATAATAATAATAATAATAATAATAATAATTGGGTATGGGCGTACCCCTATTGGGGTTTTGCCTGGACCTTTATTATTAATCATCAGTACAGCTGGATCCTATTTATCACGCCCGGGCCCACGGGCAGGAAGGGATGACAGGAGGGGATGTGCAAGTGCAGTGCCTTGTCCGCATGTGGCCGTTTTGTGAGCTCCCCCGGGTGGTTTAGTCTGTAGGAAATACCACCCGAGACGAAGTCAGAGACGACACTTTACTCTGCACGAGATGAAGGGGGTGTCCCCGGGCCGGGATCGAACCCGGGACCTTAACATCCGTGGGCGCGAACGTTACCGTTGCGCCACTTCGCCTCCCTTAATAGGGACCAATAAGCCCGCCGCAGGCGATATGGATATTTCTTTTGGGTTCAAGGTCACAAAGTTTAGGTGACTGTAGCTGACAAAGTACAGTGGAATCTTCCTACACTGTAAGCACATCGGATACAAGCAAGGAAAATAGTCGGTCCCTTCATCAGTATTTCCAGCAGCGCCAAGCGGAAACATGTTACATTATTTTACGTATTTCTAATGGGTCATGGCCTCACGCCCCCCCCCCCCCCGAAATCCTCTCACGCCCCCCAGGTTGGGAACCACTGAACTAGACGATCTGAGTAGAACGACACTATTCTTAGGGTGTGGCAATGTTTCCTTCAAACGGTATTAAATTTTGCAATATTATAATTAATACAAAATAGCCTCATGAAAAATGAAAATAAACAAGTGGTTCTTTGTTGGCACTGTGTACACTTTTTGCTAAGTGATGGCATCTCCATGGAGATGTGAAAAGTGGAGGTCAGACCGATTATTGACACTATACTATACAGTACTCGCGATTATTATCCGTGCTAGGGGAGGCGGAGCGGCGCTGCGGAAACGTACGCGCCCACGGGTGCTAAGGTCCCGGGTTCGATCCCAACCCGGGGACATCCCCTTCATCTCGTGCAGGGACAGTCGTCTCTGGCTTCGTCTCGGGTGGAATCTCCAATAGACATATCGACCCGGGGGAGTTCACAAAATGTACCCACATCATCAGTCCGCGCACTGCACTTTGCACATCCCCTCCTGTCATCCTGCCCGTGGGCCCGGACGCTTCAATGGATATAGGCACCAACTGTACAATAATAATAATAATAATAATAATAATAATAATAATAATAATAATAATAATAATAATAATAAAAATAAATAAATAAATAAATAAATAAAGGTCCATTTGGGGGTGAAATCACTACCCCAGGATTATTATTATTATTATTATTATTATTATTATTATTATTATTATTATTATTATTATTATTATTATTATTATTATTATTATTATTTTTAAATAATAACTGGGGTAGTGCTTTCACCCCCAACTGGGGGTATATCACACGGACCTTTATTTTTGTTATTATTATTGTACAGTAGCTGGTGCAGGGACAGGGTAGGGATAGGAGGGAGGGACACTGGTGCATGTGCAATGTCTATATGTTGGGGGTCGTGTGCAGTCCCTCAGGGGGTTCGTTCGCCATAGATGTTCCCCTTGATGCGGGTCAGAAACCCCCGACTGACCCGCATCTCCTCCAGGACAGGGAAAGGAGGGAAGCGGCTGTGGCCTATATTACGGTACGATCCCGGAAATTATTCCTGGAGCGACCTTGGAAAACCACAGAAAACCAAGGTCAGGATCGCCGGCCTCCGGGGTTCGAACCCAGGACCTCCCGATTAGCAGTCGGATACCAAATCCCCTCCGCTACCACTGCTTCGGTTATTATTATTATTATTATTATTATTATTATTATTATTATTATTATTATTATTATTATTATTATTATTATTACCGGTATTATTATTATTATTATCATCATCATCCGTGCTAATGTTATGCACTGGTGTTCCCGGAAAATCGGACAACACGGAAAATCCCCAAAACTGGTCATAGTCTCATAGATTCCGTAAAAATGAGCTATGCAGAGGTTTTTACTTAACTACTGTATACAATATGTGCTTGTCTCCAGCACCCTCTATTCTTGTATGCCTTGGCGACGGATAATAACTGCTATGGGAATGAGTTGCCTCACATCCTATTTTAAACATGGTCATGGACTGTGAATGTTTAAAAAATAATTTTAATTTCAACCTGAGGGTATAAAACATAGCATAAAGGCAGTATATACTTTTTATCTACAAATTTTAATACTGCCATTAATTTGTGCCATCATGACCGTGCTCAGGCTGGCTTACAGTCATCAGCAAAGAGGATAGCACCAGCTGAAAGCGTATAACAACCCAATTTCCTGCTGGATAACATCAGGTGTGAATCAGTTTTGACAACGATAATGATTGCTTACTGACATTGAGTTATTATTCACCCATACTAAGATTTGACTGACTGAGAACTGAGATAATGAGTGACATCCTATCAAATGTGGTGCCAGTTCGCTCTTGAAGGCCTCTTACATTGTAAGGAATGGCAGACTCTACAGTGTATATGCTACCCACATCTGAAGGAAACTAAATTCCAAATACAGGAGGGTTGGGCTTTAAATTTTTTGTTCGAGTCATTAAATGATTCTGAGAGACAACTATAGGTACCGGTATATAAAGAAAGGTAGTCCTTGATGTAAGTTATAGCTTTGAGCAAGAGCCACTATTATATTCTCATTATTCCAATGCTTGATGGTCAGTATTGTAACACTAGAATATTACTTTCAGACAAGGTAGAAGTGATCCTCCCCCCTCCTAGGAGTATTTCACTGGAAGATGAGTCATCGCACACAGACATTTCGGAACTAGATGAACAAATCCAGCTGGAAGTACAGAGGAAGAAAGAGGAGGAGGAGGAGTGCTTGAAAATGGAGGCAGTCCTAAAAGAAGCGCAGGAAGAGACCTACTACCAAAAGCAAACTTTTGATATAGTTATCTTCGACGTCGACACCACGGGCGGTACTATGGGTGACGAAATAGTACTTCTGGCAGCCTCATTCTACGGAACTGAATTCCCTCTTTTTGGAGAGTTTATCTTTCTGGTGAAGGAACCTATGCCGACCCCTAGGAGACCTCATCTGCTCTCAACATTGCAAATTGAAAATAAGCGACATTTGTATAATGGACGAACAACCAAGATCATAGATAATGTCAAAGACGAACATGTTGTCTTGGCTGACTTTCTGGAATGGCTGAGAAATGGTAGCGGGTCGAGTGCTGGTGTGGTGCTTCTTTGCCATGACTTGGATGATCTGGCAGCCCTTCTACTGCTCAGGGTGCGTAAAGTTGGTCATACAATGCAACGACACACTTTGACTCCATGTTGCGCCTAACCCAATTCAATATGGACTGATTTCTACAGTAGTACTCCTCCATATGATGGGTTGGTGAAAGGAAAAGCAATAATGACATTGCGTGCATCTTTTTGCATTGAAAATAATGGATAATTACCTAGCCTACTTTTGTTAAATTGAAAGTGGTGTGACGAAAGAAATTATGTAACAGACACTTTTACACACAATAATTTTATTGATTCTTGTAGACCTACTGTCATAAATCTCATATTAAATTGGTCACCATGAAACATGCATGTGTGTTTAGGCTGAAAATAACGATGTATCAACCACTTTCACTGGATTTACCTTCAATCATGCAACTGTCCCTAAAATATATGGAACATGGAGGCTTTTGAAGGTCCACCAGTTATGTTATACTATTTGATAACAGGCACAAATAGGCTATCTTCCCTTTTTTTACCAATGACGAGTTTTTATGATATACTCTCAACCATTTAAAACAACATAATGATTCATTGAAGTACTTATTGAAGTTTTCTGAAGTGACACCTTAATATGAAGGTTATGAATACGAAAATTTCAAGAATAAAATGGTGAAATTACACCCAAGAAAACACTGCACCAAACAAAACTCAGTAATATCCAGGGTCTTTTACAAGCAGGTTTTACTTTAGCATATTCTATCCAGTTCTAATCTCAAACAGTTAATATATTATATTCTTTCCCACAGGGCATGAGGGACTGTAACTTGATGGAAGAGTTCCTTAACGTTGTCAAGGGTTTCATTAACAGTGCGGAAATAGCAGCTCAATTGATGAATATAGACTCACGATCCTGGGCACTCCAAGATATACTAATCGCATATCACGGATCTGCAACCAGGTTAGAGGCAAAGTTGATGGAAAATGCCAGCTGGCGTCTGATAGTGATCAAGACCATAATTCAGGATCTATACGAAGAAGATAAATTCACATATGCTGATATCAAGGTAAGCAACAGTAACTATGGCACTAGAGACACATCTATAGGCCTACGTTATTTTGTTATATTCAGCCGTTTAGGACTGGTGTGCACCAGATGGTGCGGCTATTGGAGCATGAAGATGGAAAACATCAAGTGATTAAGGCGAAACTGACTGAAATGATGACGACACAAGATTTTCCCATGGACAGGATGGGATCATTGCTCTGTCCGCAACTAGAAGTACCAGAACACCGTGATAGGCCACCTTGCACATTCCCTGTAAGGATGGACACGTTTCAGGTGTATCTGACCAGGGGGAGGCTCGTTGATTACATTGTTTCTCGCCAAGACGCATCGGATTTTGAAATTCTACCTACTCGTGCTGTCCGTGACCGTCAAAAAGTCAAACGTCGAAAAGAAGTCAAAGTCACTAATAACTAACATTTGGTTTTTATGCTGATCTTATTTGCATATAGTACTAAATTATTGCTGCAAAACCTATTATAGCATTACTCTTGACTTTTGTTTCAGTCTCCAGTTTCCCAGTTCAGTCCAGTTCAGTTCCAGTCCAGTTTCAGTCTTCAGTCTCCGTACGTCACTCAAAAACATTGAGAAGATATTGCAATATTTTGAGTGTTTTATTACGTGGCTCCAGATCATACCTTTGCAGTATGTATGCTTATATGGGTGCATTGCATATGAATTCATCTGCCAATAAGATTCGGGCGAGAGGGGGTGCATGTGGAAGAGGCTTCGCATGGGGTCCGAAAGGCCAGCGATGACTTTGACGCCAACGATATCCTGACAAGTGTGGCTACCCCAGTACATGCCTGCCGCATTGCTGGTTGCGGCTCGCACTCCCAGACCCTACGTTGCTCAACCGGCCTAGCTCCGTCAACCAGCGATGAGGCATGTACTACAGTACGTGGGTATCCAATCTATCCATACTTGTCAGGAAAGACATTGTTGACGTCAACGTCGTCGCCGGCCTTTAGGACCCATGCCATGCTTCTTTCATGCGCACCCCCTACTACCCGTATCATTTTGGCAGATGAATTCGCATCACCCTGTGTATCTTGCACCCTTCACACGCGCATCGTCGACAGCAGTAACAGATACGTAACCTATTTATCTTAAATCCTTGCTATCTAATCATAGGGAGCTTATTTCATCTGCCGAAAACACGTTCACTGAGTTATATCACAGTAACACCTGCAATTATTGCTAGATGGTTCAACATCCCTCGATTATCAGCATCGCGTAAGTAAGGCTATTGAGGATATACTGACCAAAAAAATAATTATTTATTTAATGTGTCCTGAACGAAACTGTAGTTTAGTTTTAGTATAAGTTATACACGTCAGTTGCACAATATTTTATTAGGCCTCCAGGTTTGGCCGAAGTAGTATAACTTCAAGTAGAGTGTTCTCGTGTGCAAGAACGTGACTACAAGTACACATCAATACAATATAACAACTTCGTATTTCTCAAATCCCGTGCCATAAATCGCGCAAAATTATGGCACAATATTATGTGAGCCTACGTAATCCTACTCTACACGACTGTGATTCATTCGTGTAAGACAACACTCATGCGCACACGCACACTTTTTTTTTGCAGTAGTAATACTCACGCAATCCTATAGTTCGCTATAGGCATTGTCAAGTTTGTAAGATGGAGTTAGGACTACAGTACATTCAGCCAATGAGCCAAATATTATTATTTTATGATAATGCCGAATAATGACACAGTCTGAGATTATGAAAATAATATATTCTAAACCAGTTTTAGATGAAGAGTTTCTTCTATGCCCTGACGGTAATCATGTTTAGGTGGGGGCTACTGAGCGTGAGCCTACTGTGCCGTCGCGTCGCCCCGTTCGTGGGATATTCTTGCGTCACAGAGGCAAACGTCATTAACCCTAGAACCGTGACGTGGGGTCTTTTAGGACCCCAAAGGAAATAAAATGCATTAAAATGATAATTACAATTAACTGTTGCCATTTTTTTAAAGTAGGGCCTACCTGTATATAACCATTTCATTGTTATTCATGTAAACAGCCCAAGGTGTAAAATAATACAACCTTTTTTTAAAGGGTGTACCCCATGAGACAGTGTCAGTTTTGGGGGGTGGACTGCCACCATATTCCCATATTTTCTATTTTCCATTTTCTTCTAACTCCGGTGCAGGGAATAAAGGAATGGGTAAGGATATGGATTTTTGGGGAGGGAACATTAATGTTTATTTTGAATTAGCGATCATTTTTCAGGCATTGTTCAAAGAATGACTGAATATATAGTCAATACATTGAAAAGTATTATATAAAAATTAATAAAAATTTAAATATGGATAGGTCCTAAAAGACCCCACGTCACGGTTAACGTAACTTTCAGGCAGGTCACGGTTAACGTAACTTTCAGGCACGTCACGGTTCCAGGGTTGTAATAGCACCGGTATATAGGCCTACTGGATGTAAAATAACCAAAGGCAACCAGAGAGCAGCCTTTGCAGAGCAACCTGACGCGACTTCGTTCCCATCTTCAACTTATCCGCGTACCATCGTCTTTATGGACTCATGGCAAATATTTGGAGCGAAATGATGTAGGCTTATAGATTGTATAGTAAGCTTACAAATAACATGTAAATGGAGACCATCAATGGCATGCAAAACTACCACTTCCTTCAGATACGTACATGATGCACAATGTGCTTGAACTGGTGGGAAATCAGTCGTTATTGATTTACGAGTCCGAGCTGGGCTTGAGTGTAATAGTAATAGCGTGCATACGATTTGCGCTGAGCATTCTAGACCAAACCCAATGATATCACGCCACCACCATAGGCCTACAGTTATACCCCGTCTACTTTCTATGCCACACCCTATCCCGAACCACTTCACCCGGAACGGATCAACCTGTACCCAAGACCCAAGTTCACAGGTCTAGACATTTTTATTATTCAACATGTCTTGAAATCCACGTGCTTCTTGTAATGATTATATCGATAGGCAGTGAGCTATTTGGATCTTTATAGGTGTTATTATATACATATTAGTTGTGGAATACTATTGCAGGTGAACAGCTATACATAAACTAATATTAGCTATTCATTTGAACTTATCACATAGCCTAATGTTCTAGCTTCTAGGGATTGATTGGACTGATTCTGATAGAATTCTCCAACAAAACGTGCTTGTCCTACATAAAGTAGTTTCAAGACTAAATCTGAAATTTATTATATTAGGTGCATTTACTGCAAGAGGTTCAGGCATTTTGTTCAGGCGCCTTCGAGACGCGATAGCGATGACTTTTAGTCTGAAACTTTCAACCATAGGAGGACGTCGTGCCTACACGTCATTGTGGCACCATAACCAGTGCATCTTACCGTCTAGTAGGCCTGCTAGTGCAATCGAACGTGTTGAATATGGACTATAGACGCTCCTGGAATGTCACAAGTTAACCCTGGAACCGACGCGACGTGGGGTCTTTTAGGACACCAAAGGAATTAAAATGCATTAAAATTATAATTACAATTAACTTTTGCCATTTAAAAAGTATATAACAGGATGTGCTTATTTATTTTGATTTTTTAACCCCGTGATGTCCCTTACGGGAGCTATAGGGGGGTGGCATACCACCATCAGTTTTCTGTATTATATATATTTTCACTTCATTCACCGGTGCAAGGAAGCAGGGACAATGGGAAAGGATATGGATTTTTGGGGAGGGAACATGGGTGCAAGGTGCAATGTCGTAGTTATGGGTCATGTGCTGTTCCCCAGGAGGTTAGCTAGGTTGCCAGACACCTCCTTGGTGCAGGTCAGAGACAGGTGAAAGGAAAGTTCCCCAGGCGGGTATCGAACCTGGGGCCTTTCACTCAGCAAGCCGAGACGTTACCATCTCGGCCACCACACCTCCCCTGTTTATTTTGAATTAGCGATCATTTTAGGCATTGTTCAAAGAATGATTTAATATAGTCAATATTGTACATTGAAAAGTGTTATATAAAAATTACAATATGGATGGGGTCCTAAAAGACCCCACGTCACGGTTGCCGTAACTTTCAGGCAAGTCACGGTTCCAGAGGTAAGGGCGTTGACCGACTAAGTGGAAACAATTAGCCCATCATCTGCTGTCAATTATATGACCGGCCCTAAGCCCTAACTAGTGTTGGTTGTTCCTCGTCAGATATGGGCAATTATTTATTGTTTACTATGATAGTTATTTTGAGCAATAAATAATATTCTATATAGACTAAGCAATAACAAAAACGGAAGTAGCTAATACACAAGTCATACAGTTATCTTTATTGTCATTTATGCGATTGATGATGAAGACATCGTTTTTCCTCATTCATTGTTATTCATGTAAACAGCCCAAAGTATAAAATAATACAACATTTTTAAAAGGGTGTACCCCATGAGACAGTGTCAATTTTGGGGGGTGGACTGCCACCATATTTTCCTATTTTCTATTTTCTTCTAACTGCGGTGCAGGGAATAAAGGAAAATGGCTCAAGATATGGATTTTTTGGGGAGGGAACATGGGTGCAAGTGCATTGTCTGAAAAGGGGCCATGTGCTGTTCCCCAGGAGGTTAGGGTGCCAGACACCTTCAAGGCGCGGGTCAGAGTCTGAGAGACCCTCCTGACGCAGGTGAAAGGGAGCTCCCAGGCGGGGATCAAACATGGAACCTTTCACTCAGTAAGCCGAGACGTTACCATCTCGACCACCACACCTCTCCAAATAATACAACCTTTTATCGTATTCAACCATAGAATGGTAGCCTATTGTGTCGTCACAAAGCCTCTTATTGTCAGGTAACTTGTTGATGTCACTCTAATCGAGTGGTTTCCAACAGGGTCGCGGGGGTCGCGAGCCTTGGTTCAACTTTAAAAAAGGGGGAAGAAACGGTGTCAATTGAACCTATTTTGCGGCCGTACAGAGTGTATGTTTTCTGAAAAGGGGGCAGTATAGGAGAGGCCGAGGGAGGGGAGGGAGGGGGAGGAGTCGCACATTTATGGAAACATGTTTAGGGTGTCGCAGTTAGTAAAAGCATGAGTAAAAGGTTGGAAACCACTGCTCTAATTAAGTGTGGCGTCAGTTTTGCAGTGCATTAATGATGATGATGATGATAATAATAATAATCATCACCATCACCATCACGACATTTCCCTATAAGGGGTAGTCAGCGATGACGGGAGCCGCAAGCTAACCCAAAATATGAACTAAATTAAAACTGGTAAAAAATAAACCTGTAAACAACCCGTCCCGCCCCCCACCCCTGCCCATGTCAGACGACAAACTTTCCATATTAAAATATTACACTATGCAACGCGGTACTTTGAGAAAACAAGTGTCTCCCACACCCCTGGAAGAGGAATCAGCAACTGTTAAATTCCTCCAAGTGACTAAAATATTCTCCTCCAAACGACCAGAACACCCACAGGCCAGCGAGAAGAACCAGCATACGGAAATCCACACTCGAACTCCTAATAATAATAATAATAATAATAATAATAATAATAATAATAATAATAATAATAATAATAATAATAATAATAATCCTTATTATTCTCTACATGAGTGGGATGCCCCTTTAGAATACATACGCTAGACAAAACTATATATTACAAAAGTGTAGACTGTGCACAGCTGATTTGAAAATTTTATACTGTATACTGCAGTGTAGGTCTATTCCTCTATATATACTGTATTTAACTGGAAAGCCCTGTACTTGGGTATACCTGCAGTACATAACATATCATGTACAAGTTAAGCAACTAAATAAGTAAATCACACCGCTGCGCTGCGTTGTAAGCCCTACAAAGTGACATACTTGTACCAAGAGAAATACCGCCTTTTCTGCCTTATATTTGAGTAGTCTACCTGGCGGCTATTTGATGAATTTGAATATATAGCTATTAAAATCTAGAAGAGCTGCTGTGCTACGGTGGTTCTGCCTCTAGTATCGGCCATCGATTGATGTTGTGTGGTTATCTGCCAAAGGAATCAGTGTGGTGGCCGAGGGTGGCCGAATATTTGGATGGTTGTGGGGACGCTTCTGGTGGGGCGCCAGAAAACCGCCAAAGAATGGCTGAATTGCGCAGCAGTAGCTTGATGGAGAGGGTCAGTGTGTTTGTCCCTTGACATGTTGCCCCTGTGCGGCTTTCAGTCTTGCACATGCAGCCCTCCCAGTTGAATTACATGCAGCCTTGGTAGCAACCAATGAGCATGTGTGTGCCGTTGTGATGAGTCATTGCTCAAGTCACAAGGTTAGATTATTTACTGGTATCCTTGCTCCTCTCTGTTCTAGATTGATCTCGTGTTTTTTGACCAGCGTTTGATGCCATTCATTCGACGGAGTATGGTTATGCCATTCAAGCATCTTCTGCCCCGCCGTGGTTCTAGGTATGTTATGGTGTACATGCAACCAGCATGAAGCATGTTAAAAGGAAGCAGCTGGCATTGCTCAGGCTCTCCTATCAGTTTTATTATTGTTTTTGTTCTGGGCAAGATGTGAGGGAGTGGTTTTGATAAGGCATAGCACTTGCAAGGCTGTGAACTATGCTGCGGATAAATGAAGTCAGATTCTCTGGAAGTGACACTCTGACAGGCATAAGGTACATTAGTTGGGCCTGTCTTTCCATAAAGAGCAGATATTCACATACCATAGGCAACAGTTTGAAGTGTACAGGATGATGGAATCAGTTACATTGCAAAAAAATTGTGGGGGCAGACCAAATGAAATGATAGATACAATGAGTGATTTAACACTTCACCACCAATGTGGGGTATTTTTCTACCCCACAATGTAGTTAATACCATCGCGATTAATAAATTGTGTATGAAATGAAAAATGGCAGGCCTATATTCCTCAGACATACTTTCTTCGATCCGAAGAAATTTTTTGACATCAGTAGATTTTTTTTTTGCGGAGTTAGCGGTACTTTTCTGCTAAGCGTCCCTGTGGGGTCCAGATATACCCCACGTCGTAGCCAATGTACATAATTTTTTAGAGAGCACATCACAGCGCATCACAGCAAAATTGTATTTTACAAAGTGTGAGTGTTGTTATTCAGCAATAAATATTGCTCGGAACTAAAATCTTGCAGACCCTGCAGCTGGGAATGTTTACGTTATAAGTCATTACTTACAGCATCGAGCTGGAAGGCTACGAAGGTGCGATAACGGAGTTTCAAGTCCCTTATGACTCAACTAATGGTCACAGGAGATCGATTTTTTTTACACATACAGATGAGAATACAGGTCGAATTTAGTGCGGAAGAATGGCTTTAGTGCTATTAAGGCAAATTTTTAAAAAATGAAAACCGCGTGGGGTAGAAAAATACCCCACGTCGTAGCCAATGTGTTCAGATACTGTTCAAGAAGAACAGTAGTAGACTTATATGGTACGTATAGCTTCAGGTAGTTTGTTGACAGTGGCTATGTAAAGATGGCAGCACCATTTCAGGCATGCTTCAAGGAGGGGTAAGGAGCTGTTATTAATTTTTTTGTGCAGCAAATGAACAAAAACCAATCAAAATTTATTGGACAATGCAGGTACTATGCAAAAAGAATCCAGGTGTCACAGCTCTATTCATCAGATCTAAATACATGTCATCTGCTCAATCTGTCACTTCCCTGGAAATTACACCACTCGTTAAGCATGTGACTGAGCGATACGAGGGTGTGCTGATAATTTTTGCCTCCATGGACATAGAATGTGTAATACATGCCACACAACAATATGGGAAGATAAAAGCCTGAAATGGCCTCTTCAAAATCACATATTTACTTTTCTGCATAATCACCACCTGTAGCAGTACACTTGCACCAACTATGCGCTAGTTCTTTCCTCCCGTCAGAGTAGAACCCGGGGCTATGGGATCAGCACCAAGAGTGAACAGCAGACTCAACTTATTCATTGGAGCTGTACATGATTGCCCTCCAGGTCTGTATTCATTTTTGGGAAAAGACATGAGACACAAGGCACAAGACCTGGGCTGCATACGCCGGATAAGGAAGTACGGGGATATTAAGTCTGTGGATGGCATCCGCAGTGTGATTGCTTGTATGTGGTCGAACATAATCATGGTGAAGAATGACATCCTTTCCTGGGCGCATCCTGTTCACTTTCCCACAGCCCTGAGTTCTACGCTGACGGGAGGGAAGAACAAGTAAATCATTGGCCCAAGTGTGTTACTGTTGGTGGTGATTATGTTGAAAACTAAATGTATGGTTTTGAAGAGGAGATGCCAGGCTTTCATTTGATGTTTTCCGCATTGTCCTGTGACATGTTTTACACATTTGCATGGAAGCAAAAATTATCAGCATGCACAAATTGTAAATCATTTTGGTACCACCCTGGAGCCGGCGCCGGTGGACTATAGTGGTTAGCGCGCTCGCCTCTGGTCCCAAAGTTGTGGGTTCGAACCCGGCCGAGGTCGGTGAGTTTTCTCTGGGTGGTAGAAAAGTGAGAGTGCACCTTCCTTCGGAGGGGAAGTAAAGCCGTCGCAGTCGGTCCCGTGTGCTTGTGACATTGCGCGAGTGTACGTTACAGATCCCCAGAGCGGCCAAATTTCCAGGAGGAGCACCACCCCCTGGCGTCGGTGTTGAGCCTAGCGGCAGAAATAGGCCGACGTTAAGCCCCCACTAAAGGTACCACCCTGGTAAATGTCATTTATCACAGAAGGAATCAAGTCCTATATATATGAGGCATTCCACGTCAAGCAGAGCATCTTCCGACAAATCTTTGAGGACCTTGACCAAAATTTAATGACATGTACTACCCATCGACCTGCAGGAATCCAAATTATTATCCCTCTGCGTTGCGTGGTTGCATATCCACAGGGTGTCAAATGTGCCCATTTTCGAGCATTTTTGCTACGTTCGCGGTCACTTTGACGGCCATATCTCCTAGAAGGTCAGGTCAAATATAATATATGATATGTGCATTCGAAGGGGCATTTTACGCTCTATGAGATGGTCGTGTTCATTTTTAAGAAATCCAAAAATGCAAAGTCAAATATGGCGCCAGAAACTTTGATTTTGACATTGCTTATTGATGGCCCCCTACCACTTCTTTTGAATGGCACTTAAAATGACAAGGGCAATGTTTACTTCATATTTCCGAAAAATCTGGAGAACCCTTTTTCGATATTTGCCGACAATAATAACTTTTTTGGTTTCAAACGCGTCCCGTCAGTGTGGTCACCTCATTTGGTGGACCATAACTCGGAGAAGCTCATGTCAAATCTTATATTTGATATGCGTATGAGAAAGGTATTTTTATGCTCCAGGAGATGATCTTACCCAAAATTGAAAAATCTAAAAATTGAAAGTCAAAGATGGCGCCCAAAACTTTGATTTTGATATTGCTTATTGATGGCCCCTTATGATATCTTTTAGATGGCACTTAAAATGATCAGGGTAATGTTTAATTGACATTTCCGCAAAATCTGGAGAACCCTTTTTTGATATTTGCCAAATATACAAATATTTTAGTTGCAAGACGTGTAGCGTAAGAGTAGTCACCTCAATATTAGTAATGAAATTACTCCAAATGTGTTGGGTTAAATATTCATGCTACAGATCGTGAGAATTCCAGATTCTAGCGCTCTACATGGGTAATAATAAATAGCAATTTTAGTGACATACTAAAAAGATAATTCGCATGAAGTTAACAGAAGCGCCCATTTTTAAGCCCCTGTTTAACTTTATGCGGATTATATTTTTATTAGGCAATAGCGAAATCGGTATTTGCATTATATTCTATGTAGTGTTAGAATCAGGCATTCTATTGATGTGCAACATGAATATTTAACGCAACATATTTGGAGTAATTTTATTGCTAATTGATGTGACTACTCTTACGCTACACGTCTTGCAACTAAAATATTTTTATATTTGGCAAATATCAAAAAAGGGTTCTCCAAATTTTGCGGAAATGTCAATTAAACATGACCCTGATCATTTTAAGTGCCATCCAAAAGATATCGTACGGGGTCATTAATAAGCAATATCAAAATCAAAGTTTTGGGCGCCATTTTTGACTTAAAATTTTTGGATTTTTCAATTTTGGGTAAGACCATCTCCTGGAGCATAAAAATACCTTTCCCATACGCATATCAAATATAAGATTTGACATGAGATTCTCCGAGTTATGGTCCACCAAATGAGGTGACCACACTGACGGGACGCGTTTGAAACCAAAAAAGTTATTATTGTCGGCAAATATCGAAAAAGGGTTCTCCAGATTTTTCGGAAATATGAAGTAAACATTGCCCTTGTCATTTTAAGTGCCATTCAAAAGAAGTGGTAGGGGGCCATCAATAAGCAATGTCAAAATCAAAGTTTCTGGCGCCATATTTGACTTTGCATTTTTGGATTTCTTAAAAATGAACACGACCATCTCATAGAGCGTAAAATGCCCCTTGGAATGCACATATCAAATATTATATTTGACCTGACCTTTTAGGAGATATGGCCGTCAAAGTGACTGCGAACGTAGCAAAAATGCTCGAAAATGGGCGTAATTGACACCCTGTGGTTACGCAACCACGCAACGCAGAGGGATAATATTATATCCACTAGTTGGTTAGTCTAAGATATCCCACCCAAGAAGAAGCCAGAGACAACCCAACTCCTATTAGATGAAAGGGGGGAAAGCCCGGCTTGGGATTGAACCTAGGACTCTTCCACTTATCACTGATATGCTTCCCTGTATTGGTTATTCCCTAAGCCTAAGGGACCATTATTTTATACTTTTTTAAATGAGGTCTTGCGTGTTTTGCAACATTGACAACATGTGTCAAAGATCATTTAAATACAGTCTTAACAGCCTTGCTTGAAACCACTCCTGATATTTCACTGCCTTCTGAAAATTATGATTTGCATGCAATTCTCATCCACTCCTGTTCTGCAGGTGCTGATTGTTTGTGATTCTAGTCGTGTTGGAAGTGGATCTACTTTTGTTTGGCCTGTTTATTTGTTGTGCCCTTTTTAAAACATGCTGTTGGGAGGTGCCATCTTTCTGGTCTTGCTACCTGTTGGTTTGTGGTGGGCAGGAATGTAAGTACACTTGGGTCATTTATCATTTGTTTTGCTGTCTGTTTTATCCTCCCAGGACACATTCATTTATATTTTAAAATGCTAAATTGCATGCAAGGTACAATACACTAACTTCTCTTGAGGCACCTTTACCTGAAGGAGATCTCGGATTTTATTACTACATTCCAAATGTGTTTGGCCATAAAATTTTGTTTAAATATTTTCCACAAAATTTAACATAGCCACATCATGAACATATTTTTTCACCCTCCCCTTGGCACAAACCCAATGTAGAGTGAAGCATTTTTAGAACCATGGGGCCAGATTTGGTAAGCTGATGTTGACCGTTATTTTAGTGCCATACTTATTTCTTCATGTCTTGGTCACTCCATAGGCCTTCGGCTGCCAAATATTTTCTGTATTTGGCAAACCAAGTGATAGTAATTCGATGAAAGGTCTGAATCATGCAGTGGATATTCTAAGATGCCTCCCACTTGATCTGTTTGAGACCCTGAGAAACGCTCATGTATGAACTGTCATGTACAATCAGGCATTGTCCTGGGTCACTTTCAAACAGTTCTAGTGGAACATCGCTGAGCACTTTCAAAACAGTCTAGGTCTGGGCAATTCCATGGCGCAGCCGTCCGTACGTAACGCAAGTGTTGCCTACGTGCACAAGAGTATTTTATTATAACAATGCCAGGATGCATGCACTGCATGCTTAATCCATTTCATGTAATGTGTGGGTATTGTTACAATAAAATACGCTAGTACATGTCTGCAAAACCTGCGTTACGTACGGACAATATGGCCGCCTTTCGTGGAATTGCCCGTCTCTAGAACCATAGGGCTTACTTTGTACCAAGTGACCTTCACTTGTATTGCTGTGTTCCAAGGTAAGAATATAGGGAGCATCCAAGAGTCAAAAGGAAAGATTTGGTTCTGAGATCGCTCAGCATTGATGTGAAAATTTTGGTCCCATAGTTATTTAAATGGCTTGATAGACATGAGGTTTGTGTGTAATGGTAGCTGAAGATATAGGGTACATCATCAAGTGGCTATTTTGATTGTAGTGGAAAATCTTTTAAACAACAGATGGGGAAACTGTACTTTTGGAATGTGGTAATGTAATATCCTCCTGAGACCCAAGAAGAATTTTTGACGCAATGTCAGTTCCTAATGCATTTTCTGAACATTTTCCCAATAAGAAACGAGAAAATTTTTAGTTTTAGACAAAAATAGTGACAAACAACTAATGAGAACATTAGGACCCAATTGCTGCTACAAAAGCAGAATGGATGAAAGCTGAAAATTTAAATACCACTTAATGGATCACTAACACAGTGCTCTATCCTCAAAACAATGTTTTTAAAATTCATTTGTGGAATTCATGGTAGTAATTCCTCCAATTAAAGATAAATGAAATTATTTCTGAATGCCACCACTCCAGGCATGGGGCTTGCTCCTTCCCTTCTTACCCCCTAGCATGGTACCTCGCTATTCTAGATTTTAAAACTGTACTGTAGTGCAAAGCACACTTCCTTGTGGGTGTACAGTAGGGCGGCTCGAAAAACACTTTTTTTCGAAAGTTGTAGTTCGCTAGTGAAAAAAAGTTGCGTTGGGTGATCCTTTTGACAGGTAAAAAATTTGAGTCATGTGGGTTAATATCCTACGGTCCCGCCAGAGGGCGTTTGTGACGCAACTTACGGGTTTTCGTTTTTTGGTGTGCGAGTACACTTACCCGGCCTAAACATGAAAAGTTGTGGTCCATTGGGTGGGAAATGTCGTTATTTTTGCGATATCTTGCACCGTTGACGAGATATTGACCAAAACCCCAGATTCAAATTACACGGTTCTGCAAAAAAAACACTCTCTTTCGATCTTTTGAAAACTTTTATGTGCTTTTTATGTATTTCGGGGTGCTGAATCCAAATCCGCCAACAGATTTGCTCTATCACGTACGGTTTTAGAGATATATTGTTTTAAAACTTTGGACGGTTTACTAGGGGTCTTTCCGAATCAAGTGGGCCTAATGTTGCTAGACCGCCTCGGATCTTGGTGAAAATAATCCCAGATGTACTCCCCTATTCCTTAATGCTGCCTATAAAAATTCAGCCGTATTGCTCAATACTATGATGAGGGGAAAAATCGCAAACATCTGGAAATGGCTGAGAATGAGGCCTTTTTTGGAGATTTTTTTAGGTTAGTGCAAGTGGTCAAACCCCAATTAACATATATATATCAAAAGAAAGGGAAACACCAGGAAAATGCGCCTATGGAATTAGTTTTCCTCTTAACTGTAAAAATAAATTTTTATAGCATTTCATTTGTCACTAGCTCAGTCACATGCCCAAGAATATATTGTGACCTCAACATGTTCTGCATAAAAATTCTGTTTTGGATAAAAGCAGATGGACTATATAGATTAAGGTGTGCTGAATCCAGATCTGAAGTCAGAATGACTCTATCACGTACTGAAAACTCAAATTTTGGGAGACACGACACTTAAATTAAGAATCGTTTTTTTTCACAGTTGTCGAAGTGTATTTCCAGGACTGCGTAAGGGTTTTCTCCGCAGGGCAGCCCGAACCAGTGATATACGTTTTTGTATAAGTGTAAAAGGTACGAGAGGGAGTCGGCCAAGGGCAGTCGATTATAATAATATTGTTGAGGTCCCAATATATTCTTGGGCATGTCACTGAGCAAGTGACCAGTGAAATGCTTTAAAAATTTGTTTTTACAGTTTAGAGGAAGACTAATTCCATAGGCGCATTGTCCTGGTGTTTCCCTTTCTTTTGATATATATGTTCATTGGGGTTTGACCACTTGCACTAACCTAAAAAAAATCTCCAAAAAAGGCCTCATTCTCAGCCATTTCCAGATGTTTGCGATTTTTCCCCTCATCATAGTATTGAGCAATATGGCTGAATATTTATAGGCAGCATTAAGGAATAGACGAGTACATCTGGGATTATTTTCACCAAGATCCGAGGCTGTCTAGCAACATTAGGCCCACTTGATTCGGAAAGACCCCTAGTAAACCGTCCAAAGTTTTAAAACGATATATCTCTAAAACCGTACGTGATAGAGCAAATCTGTTGCCGGATTCGGATTCAGCAACCCGAAATACATAAAAAGCACATAAAAGCTTTCAAAAGATCGAAAAAGAGTGTTTTTTTTTGCAAGACCGTGTAATTTGAATCTGGGGTTTTGGTCAATATCTCGTCAACGGTGCAAGATATCGCAAAAATAACGACATTTCCCACCCAGAGGGCCACAACTTTTCATGTTTAGGCCGGATAAGTGTACTCGCACACCAAAAAACGAAAACCCGTAAGTTGCGTCACAAACGCCCCTGGCGGGACCGTAGGATATTAACCCACATGACTCAAATTTTTTACCTGTCAAAAGGATCACCCAACGCAACTTTTTTTCACTTGCGAACTACAACTTTCGAAAAAAAGTGTTTTTCGAGCCGCCCTAGTGTACAGGTACAGGCACTTAAAGAAATGCCATAGCCCATTCGGCTAAAAAAAATTATTTTGGATGTCCATTTAAATGGACATTTGGTCTCAGGAAGAAAAGAAAATTACCAGTTCTCTACAGCAACAAAGATTGTCACAGACACATCTTTTCGTATTTCCTAATACACATTCCTTGAGAATCCCAGGCCATTCACTGCATTGCGAAAATCGCACCCTAAATATGAGTAAAAAAATAAAACTTATCAGATGAGTGCCTAGCTTCAGCAGTGGAATCCGCCATTTTCATAAGTGATTCCATTTTCGCGGCCCAAGTCAGATATTCGACACTAGATGGCTACACCTATTGAGGCCAGATTGTAATCATGGGATACCAACAGATTACAGTTCTGTTGGCATCACTAGTTGGCACCATAAAATTTATTTGCTGATGTCGACATATGTTGACACCAGGTCTCAGGAGGATATAATTATGAGGCTCATTCAGAAACTCAGTTCCATTTTTTATTAGAAAAACTACAGAGCACTCCCGTAATTATTATTATGTACGTGCATCTGAAAGCTTCAACTGCCTACTTTTTTCAACATAGTTTCCACCCAAATTGAGCCATTTGCCATAGAGTGAGAGAAGATTTTGTTTGCCTATGTCAGAAATTTTCCGCCAACCATTTCCCTTCTAGAATTTTCGTCATTTTCTTAAATTTTGAAAAAAAAGAGGAAATAATACTGGACATTAAGCTTGGCCAAAATTTTCCATGTTCCACTAAGCTAGGGATTTTTTTTTTTTCACCATAATAATCTATACGGTAACTGTTGTAGATTCATATTCAGTATAGTTTTTGCTGCTCCCATTGAGTCTGATATCAAGGGAGATTTAGCATGGGAACCATATGGATCCTTTTACTCTAGTTGATTTGTTTGATCCATGAGGGATATGATTGCAATTGAATTCCCATGATGTCACAACCAGTCTGCACTAACTTGAATGCTTAGGTGGGAGGAAATGGTTGATGTTGGGGACCATGTTGTGTATTGTATTCAACAGTTAAAAAAAACACACACACAAAAAAAACAGTTGCAAATGCTCTAATGTTGAGGTGGTGCATCATGGCACGCTTATCGTTACCTTACTCTCCCGCCCAAGCATTCAAGCCAGCACAGACCAGCAGTCATGTCACAAGATTTCATTGACAGAATCAACAAGTAATTTTTTCTTGGATTATCCCAAGATACCTAAATTTGAGAAGAAGTGTCCATTTTTTGCACGCTCTGTGAAGGAACTCATTGTTCCCCCCCCCCTCCCCTCCCCCCCTACCCTTCCCTTTTCCCCTTATCCATTCACTATACCACCCACATCTGTACAAGTGCTGCAGGACCTGGTATTTGATTATTATGTGGGACTAGCTGCGGCACCCGGCGTTGCCCGGGAAGAAATGAATGAAGGGAAAACACCTGCCAGTACCCCCGTCAATTGTCTGTCTTTCTGTGTGTCCGCCCACCAATGCCATCTGTGGTCCTGCTACTCCAACACCTTGAACCTCTCCCGCCTGTATAACGGCAACCGTCATTTGCCTGCCATCTGTAGTCAACCCCCAACACCTCCATCCTCTATCGGCCTGGGGGTGGAGCACAGATGGCAGGCAAATGACGGTTGGCAGGCGGACAGACAGACAGAGAGACAGACAGACAGACTTACAAACGGCTTTATTTATATAGAAGATTGATAGATTGATTTTGAAGGAGTAGTCTGGGGGTATTTTAAAGGATAATCTAAACAAGGACAATACCGTACTCTGGCATCCAAAGTCAATGCCCTGTAACTTGGCGTTTTGTCATTTCGAAATATTCGCATTTGAAGTTTGTACATTTCCCTTACATGCAAGTGCATGGTTTCCATATGGCCAAAACTTTGCAAAGGTTGCTTCTAGAGTTAAGGGCTTTGTACCAACACGTGAAAACTTAGCAACACAAATACAAACAGTCTGCAAACTGGTTTCTGACAATCTGGAAATACACAAGACCGGATGCAACATCATTTTCATTTTTTGAAAGGACAAAATTTTGTATTTTAACTTGTTATTTATACAAATCAGGCAATTGATGGGAAGACATGTAAGTTCACTGTTAGGCCAAGGCCCTACTTCAGATATTATTCTCTATAGCCACCATTAAAAATTATTGGGTATCATTGTAAAACTGATCTTTGGCACTTACCTTTGTGACTCTACTAGATACTATTATAACAAGATACTAATTTTAACTTTGGTTTACCTAACAGCATTTCCATTAATGATTCTTAATTTTTCAGAGGATGGATCCTGGCAATCAAAGTGGGACTTGTCACTTTTGGGATAATATTTGTAGTAGTTCCATTGATGTTCCACAGTCTCCCATCCCTTCAGACAAATCTGGTATTTCTCCCATTTGGTAAGTTAACTTACAAGGGAATGACCAAGGGTGGTAGCCTTCAATTTGGTTGAAACTTGCATGAGGAGTAAATCATGTGCCATAAACACAGTGGTGTAAGTCTTAAATTCCCATTTTCAGCTGTTTCCGAGATATGAACGACAGAAGCAGTAGAATTTTAGCTGCGTGCATAGGGGTCAGGTGAGGAACGTGCAAGTTCTAGGAAGAGCTGGTAGTCTAGTAGGTAGCGCGTCAGACTTGTGATTTTGCCAGGAGCCGCTCTGCCAGGTTCAAATCCCTTGCATGCTGCTTTAAATCGGGTTTAATCAAAATAATAAAACTTACCATAGATTTTTAGTTTGCCTTCTGGAAAAGTATGTTATATTTCTTCGTTTGTGAGTCATATTGACATTTTTCGGGATTTGTATTCTAAGTTTATTTTTTGGCAATGCACTGATAACCCGAAACACGGATAATCCCCACCAGGATAATCGGGAGTATCTACAGATATTTTATGGTCAAATATTAACAAGGAATTAAGTAATTGGCAAAAGTAAATATTTCTTGTATAGTTTGGAGTACATGATATTTTGGCTGATTTTTGTACATAAGCGAAGGCATGGATCGCCAGCCTAACTTGAAAAACTACCAGCTCTTCCTTGCACTTGCACGTTTTTCACCTGACCTCTAAGCGCAGCCAAAATTCAGATGCTTCTGTTGCTCATATCTCGGAAATGGCTGAAAACAGGAATTTAGGAATTTAGCCACTGTGTTCATGGCACATGATTGACCCCTCATGCAAGTTTCAGCTAAATCAGAGGCTACCACCCTTGGTCATTCTCTTGTTAGGGCCACATCCGAATATAAAGGAGTTTAATAATTATTTTGTGTTTTTCAGTCCGCCGGTGGCCAGAAAGAGATTTTACTTCTCCCCATTTGTTAGGGCTACCTGGGAGCATCAACATGTACCTTACAACATCTCCTGATATATCCGTTGGAATGTGGCAAGTATTCTTTTCAGAATAGTATGTCTGTCATTTTGCATGAGAGAGGAGGGAGAAATTGGATCCAAGAGGAATGTGACCTTCAACTTTCTTAAACCACAGAACCTGAACATGTTTTCATAATATGATGGTATGGAGGCTTTTGCCACTCATGTAATCAGGTGTACACTTCATAGTGTAATAACACATCACAAGAAGGCTCCACAATCATTAGTGATGGTAATGAAGCTTACCCTTCAGGAGAGAGTGGCCAACACTTTGGATGATACTGAGCCGCCCCCTGCCACTCCCAGCCTAGCCTTATGATGATGGTAAGGGACTTAGAGAGTCTCCGCCACCTCAGATTTGGCGCTGCAGCCGCTCTGCTGTCCCCAAATTGGGGCAGGCGGACGACTCTGAACCAACCCAAGCCATTCTATCCAATGCAGCTGAGTCCAGAGCAGTTAGCAGACTTGCCCACCAGTCGCTCAAGTCAGTGGCATAGCGTGGGGGCGGGCGAAGAGAGAGGGGCGGTCGCCCCGGGCGCAAAATTTCAGTTTTGGGCCCCTCAGAATTTTCGACTATTTTCATTACGATATAATTATTATATTGCAATGAAAATCGAGCGCCCCTCCACTCAGACAGTTCTTACTCCAGTAAATGCAAATGGGTTATCCTATTAACTCACTTCCAGGGGGTTTCACTACGTAGAAAAGTTGCAATTGGGAATGTGCATGAAAATATGCTCTTCACATATTGAACAACTGGGGGGTGCCCTGTCCCCCACCCCTTGGATTGAAGAAGTGAAAATACAGTAAAACTTCTATAAGTCGAATCTCCGTGGGACCGGGAAAAAATTTCGAGTTATAGAAGATTCGAGTTAGAGAAGTTTGGATTTTTTAAAGCACATAACTCTATGAGGAAGCCTACCTTTATATCAAACACTATGTATCTAGGTAGAGTAGGAAGAAAATTACAGTTGATTCTTTGGGCGGACTACATAGTGAAACACTGTAGATCATTGTTAATGCAGCAAACTCATTCAATATATTGGATTTACCCTCATCTTTACTCGGCTTTCTTTGGAAAAATATCATTTTTCTGCCTTCCGATAATTCATTCATTTACACTAGCATTCAATACATTTTTTAAAATTCTATCAGTATTTTCTTAAAATACAATACATGTGCTGGGGGAAGGGGGGGATACTTGCCTTGCCCCGGGCGCTGGCAACCCATACTACGCCACTGGCTCGAGTGTACCTAGCGATAGCAACAGTGGACAGCTGGCAGAGCCAAATCAAGGCTGGCATAGACTCACTAAATACCCTACTGAATCTGAGGAGTTGCAGGGGGCTGATACTGAGTGCCCCACTGTGTAACTTCTAATAGTTGCACAGTAGATGCCAGCAAAGCATCAGGAGTAGGAAAATGCTGCTTTTAGCCAGCCCAACTAAGAATAGTGGTGTTCACCCCCCTAAGGGAGCCAATGGCTCCAGCACGGGGTAGCAAATATATCATGCCTATTAACTGCTGTAACTCTCCAAAATGGAAGATTCTGTAATTGAGGTGTGCCATGATTTTGTAGAAAAATTGCAAATTGTAATTTTTCTACAAAATTTTGGCACACCTCAACTACAGAAAGGATGAGGCACAAAATATATGGGCGAGTGGCCTTCCGTTCGATTTGGCTGAGAATTGGATATGTTGCAGCCCAGACCATCCTGATCAATGTTGGATAGGGACATTTCGAGATAGGACCTACAGGGAGCATGCTAATTGCTATTCATCGAAGAGGCTAGAAGACTGAGAGAAACCTCGCTTCCTTACATTGACCCAATGAATGATGAAGTGCAGCTGGAGGAAACTCCAGATGACAACCTTCAAGGAGTAGAATTTGAACCAGATGAATAGGTAATAAAGATTAATAGATAATTTAATGCAATAACGATTGAGTTCCTGAGACTTATTGTAGTCTACTACTCCCCCTATTAAGGCCATTTCACAAAAAAAATGTCGCGCGGCAAACGGCGCGACTTGCGGCAAATTTTTATTTATATTGTTGCCAATTGTTGGCAACAATAAAATTTGCCGCAAGTCGCGCCGTTTGCCGCGTGACATTTTTTTTGTGAAATGGCCTTTACCTCCGGAGGTCATTAGCATGCTCCCTGTAGGTCCTACCTCGAAATGTCCCTATCCAACATTGATCAGGATGGTCTGGGCTGCAACATATCCAATTTTAAGCCAAATCGAACGGAAAACCAGATCATATCCCATATGACCTTCGGAGGTCAATAGCACGCTCCCTGTAGGTTCTACCTCGAAATGTCCCCATCTAACATTGATCAGGATGGTCTGGGGTACAACATATCCAATTTTCAGGCAAATCGAACGGAAGGCCACTCGCCCATATATTTTGTGCCTCCTCCTTTCCATTTTGGAGAGTTACAGCAGTTAATAGGCATGATATATTTGCTACCCCATGCTGGAGCCGTTGGCTCCCTTAGGGGGGTGAATACCACCATTATTTTCTTACGAATTTTCTTTCACATTTTTCCCTCTGGTGCAGGGATCAGGATAGGGATTTGTGAGGAGGGGACACAGGTGTAAGTGTGTTGTCTTTATGTTGGGGGTCATGTGCAGTCCCCCAGGGGGTCAGGTTGCAAGACAACCCCCTAGGTGCAGGTCAGAAACCCCCCACCTCCCCATGGATAGGTCAAGGATAGGAAAGGAAGGGGGCAGCTATGGCCTATTATTTACGGAAGCGACACCGGAATTTTCCTGGGAGGACCGTGGGAAACCACAAAAAACCACAGTCAGGATCCCCAGCCCCTGGACTCAAACCCAGGACCTCCCGATTAGCAGTCAGACGCCTTATCCACCCCACCAGCCTGCTTCGGTTGTTAATAGGCATGATAGGAAAGCACTATTTCCATTTACTTTCTTGGGGTTTTAAATGGTGAACTATAGAAATTCATTTAAAGGAAGGGTTCAGAGCAGGGTTGTGAACCGAACCGAACCCTTGCTTCATGAACCCGATAACATCGGAGCCACTCCGGAGCGAGCGTCGGAGCTTGGTTCGGGTTCGAGCCGGTTCGGGGGGAGAGTGGAGCCAAGGTCGGAGCAGGTCTGGAGTTTGGTTGGGAACTTGCCAGCTTGGTCCAGCATTTGATTCGGGCCAACGCCTCCGGAGTTGAACGGGTTCTGGAGGGAGGTTCGGAGCAGCTAAGAGCTTGGTTAGGTCCAACATACCAACGCAACGGGGGGGCAAGGCAGAAAAACCGCAGGATTTACTCCAGCGTATGCTTCATGTTTTCATGGCGGCAGAATGACATTTCCAAGCACCTGCGATACAGGGTGTACTGCAAATGTCACATTTTTATGTCATATGGGTCATATGTGACATTTGCGGTACACCCTGTATCGCTGGTGCTTGGAAATGTCATTCTGCCACAATGAAAACATGACGCATATGCTGGATCCAGCAGTTTTTCTGCCTTTCCCCCCATTGTGTTGGTATGTTGGACCTAACCAAGCTCTGAACCGCTCCAAACCTCCCTCCGGAACTGGTTCAACTCCGGAGGCGTTGGCCCGAACCAAACGCCGGACCAAGCTGGCATGCTCCCAACCAAACTCCGGACCCGCTCCGACCTTGGCCCCACTCTCCCCCCGAACCAACTCGAACCCAAACCAAGCTCCGACGCTCGCTCCGGACCCGGATCTACTGCTCCGGAGTGGCTCCGATGTTTTCGGGTTCACGGAGCAAGGGTTCGGTTCGGTTCACAACCCTGGTTCAGAAACTTTGGGTGTTGGGCTTTGAAGATCAAGGAAGACTCCCTGATTCCAAATATGTGGTTTGTTTTTGAATCTGATGCCGTGTAAGCTAATGTCGTGATGAGAATGGGCAGGGCCGTATTAGCGAAGGGTCACGTGCCCCAGGCCCAATGAAATTAAGGGGCCCTGCCGGGGCCCAATCTTTTTTTAAAAAGTTGTTTCCCTGTGTGCTTGTGGCCCTTTCAAGGAGAATTCACGCTCTTACAATCATTTTACCAGCAGGAGATTACCCTGTTTCTTGCGAGCTGTGCAGAAAAAAGGGCATATGTATGCAGGGGGCCAATCTAGTGTAGGCCTATACATCAATACACAGAGCCGGCGTGTACGGGTCGCTGGGCCCCTCCAACAGGGGGTGATAGGGGGTGATAGGGGGTGGGGCTGCTTCTTTTACAATTATAATTATAATTAAAATTCATACCCCATTATCAGCCTATCGGCTCTTTAGGGGGAAAGTTTTGTTTTGCCTGGAACTCTTTGGAACTGCGCTTTTTGGGATAGGATAGGGACGGAAGGAAGCAGCTGTGGCCTATTAATTACGGAAACAACTCCGGAATTTTCCTGGAAGGACCGTGTGAAACCACAGAAAACCACGGTCAGAGTTGCTGGCCCCAGGATTTGATCCCAGGACCTCCTGATTAGCAGTCGAACACCATATCCCCTACTCCAAACTGCTTCGGTTTCTTTTACAATTGAACGTATGTGGCCCCTGCCCTGCTTTAGCAGTCATAAACTTATAATTTTTTTAGGTAATTGGTAATAAATATCGAAAACACGCATTAATTTCATAATAGTTGAAGTTTGTAAATTTTTTTAGATGTCACGGGCCTCCAACAAAATAATAATCGCAGCGGTAGAAATATTGCAAAGAGAGCTGCAATCGCCATAAGGCACCACGCTAATTCGTATTCCCGTCTCCCTTTTGCCGTAAGTCCTTTTGCCCTTTTGCCCCCCCCCCCCCCCC
>JYFJ02003462.1:0-41176 GCA_000934665.2 Catajapyx aquilonaris | reverse complement strand
CGTTGCTGGGTCGTCCGCGTCACTCATTCGATTTGTAAACAGTGGCAACAATGGAAGCGCTCTCCATTGGCTGATGTTTGAATTGGCCCGCCGGACGGGGTTGCCAGGGAACGGGCTACAATATAAGCAGCTTAGGCCGAATTTGTCAATAACTAAAACGACAAAAAAGTTTGATCACCCTGTATGTCTTAACATGACTTAATTATTTAATTAGTAATAATTTAAACTCATCTACACATTAGTTATGTAACTTTGATCGAAGTTAAATGGTCATTTTAGCTGAATTTATGTGCTCTAGATTAACATTTTTAAGGGCTTCATACCTGAAATGAATCATGAACCTTATTTCTGACACATAGGAGGAGAATATGCTGAAGAGCAACAGTGGCTTAGAAAGAGTGCGCCTTTGGGACAAATATTCAGGACCTATAGATCAACATGCAGTGAAAATTGAATTTACAAGAAGGGCACATCGGAAAAATCCACCCTTTCGATACAAGCGGAAGTTGCAGTCCAGACCTCCAGCCAGGGTACCAGAGGCTATCAAGCAGCAGTACCAGTACCCACAACCTCCAATGCCTACATTTCGCTATCAGTGGGCAGGGCTACCTGATATCCACATTACAGGCATGTCACAGGGACAGCAGCCTCCTATAGTAGCCACACCCGAAGAGCAGGAACAAGTGTGTTTTTCAAATTGTTATGTTTTTATCATTTTGGAAGTTTTGTGTTTCTTACATCTCTCTTTTCTAACAGTGGTTAGCAGGTGTTGTTCAGTTGCACTTGAGCATTGGGAAACATATGAGCACCAAGGGCAAGAATTTTGCCACCAACGGGGAAGTTAAGGAGGAGAATTGTGATGGAAAGCCAGTGGACTCCTCCTCTCCCAGTTCTTCCACCTTACCTGTAATCTGCAAGACCATGGTGAATGGTACTCTTGACGGCAGCCATCAAAACAATGCCATTCACAATGGAGAGATTTTACATGGAGAGACAGGCAAGAAGAAGTGTATAAGCACCAAAGGTGTTCGAGCAGCTGACACAGAGTGAGTCATCCTTTTCATTCAAAAAATTTCTGCATATAATTTGGATATGAAGAGTCAGTTACTTGGAATGAGGGTGGATATTTGTAGCATCAGAGTTCTTAACTGTAGAAAGTGTAAATATGTCATTTTTTTTTAAAGTGGGTCCCCTAGGTCATAACTAAAACTGTTCACTAGTCAATAATGTACTGTAGTGTACCACTGCCAAGGTCGCCAGCTCAATGGAAAGGTTCTCAGTTTTTCCCTCTGTAATTTGAGATCCTGTGGCCCTGAAGGGCTGATTTTGTGATAAGCAGTAAATGATTAACAAGTGGTTTATCAGTGTTATTCATGCAAGATTAACTGGTTACTCTGTATTTACTATTGATCATGCAGGCAGGCAAGCAGACCTTAGGAAGTGCAGTGCAAGTTGAAAAGTTTGATGAAGGGCTGGCTAGCAATAGGCACTGCTAAACTGTTAAAAAATTGAATGTAAATTTACAAGTAATAAGTAATGTTCCTTTGGATTCAAATGGACAGTGAAAGATACCGTATTATTTTGTACCTCCTTCCGGGAATATTGACGTTACGTTTCTCTCTTTTTTTTTTAAGTAAATGCCTGACTGACTTACAAGCTGGGAAGACATCAAAAGGATTACCCACAATGCAGTCGTTGGCATGCCTTATGAAGGAAAACCATCTGAATGCAGTTGGCCCAGAAATGAATGAAGTAGATGATGGTGTCATCCGCCTGCTGGCATGGCAGAGGTTACAGCAGCTACTTCCTGATGCCTTCCCGCAGCCCCAAGCCACCCAGTCACCCACTTCTTCCAACACACACTCACAAATTCAACATCCTCCAGCTCAATCTCCAAAACTCAAATCTAGGGCCACTCTATACCCTCTGAGCTCGAAAGGAAACCCTTGCCCTATGACCTACAGGACTCTCAACATTGGCACTGGTGCAGACATGGACCTCTGTCTTGACAAATATGGGCATTGCAACTACGTCTCAGCGAAGCATGCAGCATTGTTTTATGACGAGGTCAGATTCAAGTTATTATTTCCACTTTTTAAGGTACCACAAGTGTGGGGGAGCAAAAAAGGATTCGACCTTTCAGTCATATTTATGTTCATTTGAAATTTGAATCCACATACTCAGTATAGTGTCAAGTGTTTTTAGAGAGATGGAGTGTTGCACTAATGTGTTTTTTAAATTTTTCATTTCTTTTTTGTTACATGAACAGACGACCAAACACTATGAGCTGCTGAATTACAGTGAGCATGGGACGACAGTGGACAATGTCCTCTTTTCCTGTGACTTTTCTGAGAAGCAGCCTCCCCCAACTCCATCTAACCCAGTGGTGCAGGAGATAAAGAAAATTGTAGACAAGCGGAGAAAGGCCAAGCAAAGCAAGGCAGGAGCAACCACTACAGAGAAAGGGGAGGCAGTGAACAGACCTCGAATGGCCAGTGCGGATTCACTCAAGGTATCTGGGATATTTGCCCTTCTCTGTAACACCGACGATATGTTGAAATCAGTTGTGAAAAGCAGGTCAATTTACAGTAGATGACATTTTAGAAGTGATACATTTTCATTGATGCAGGTGATGTACAGTGTCACAAACACTTAATAAGCACATGTAGATTTGCTTCATCATTCTCCCTTATTTATGTGCATGTTTTCTATTCTCCTCTTTTCATTTGCAGAGCTGGAAAACATGTGCATGCAAGACAAGTGGCTCCTCGCTCATTGGAGGCAGTGGTGCTGGCTGGGAGGGAACTGCACTTGTTAATCACGGATCCTACATCAAGTTTGGCTGCCTGCAGTTTGTTGTGAGTGTGGCCGACGCCGCCCCTAAGCCATCACCACCCCAACCTCATCATCACCAACCAGCTTCCATACCCTTGCACACATTGACACATTTACAAAGTGACACCAAGGATTCGGGGGATGATGATGATGAGGATGACCAACAGGATGAAAGGAGGATACTAATTCCTCGGAGGAGGAGGAGAAGGAGACGACTGAGAGAGGAGGCGGATGAGGAGGAGGAGGAAGAGGAAGAGGAGTGTCAGACAGTGGTGTTAGAGGACAAGGAGGAAGAGGCAGATAGGTTCAGCACTGCCGCCCAGGCTTCATAGGTGCATTGCTGAACTTGTGCGGCTGAAATTGTCATCCCTCCGATTCTTCTCTTAGCTTCATAGGATTGTGCGGATCATCTTGTTTACATCAACACACACATGCCACTTTTAAAAGGCCCTAATAATAAAGTGTAGTATAATTATATTTTGCATCTCAAGTTGTGATTTTTTGGCGTTTTTACATATGATTTTTTTTACAAATATACTCATGCTCTACTTACTGTTCAGGCAGGAAAATTTGTCCAGACGGTGCTGACTTTCTGTAAATAGGTACTTTTACGTTTTCCTTTTTTTTGCGTATTTATTTGAATCATGATCCGTGCATAATATAGAAGAGGCATTTATAGGTGGTGGAATCTCAGGCCATATTAAAGTAACTGTACATGAATGCAAGGCAGCGCAAGAGTTGTTTATCAGTAGCATAATGTGGCAATGTACCTGTGACAAATGAGCATTATGTGGTAGCAGATAATAAATTGATGTACATATGAATGTAAATATGTACAATTCTGAAACCTCGTGTGTACAAATTACACACTGTAAATCTGTCGTCTTTTTCGTAAACTTGTATGTGACGTGCTGTAAAAATCTCACCTGTACATTTTACAAAGCTGTGCATTTTCTTTGAAGTGGTTTCACCCAGTTACTGCTAATAATTGTCTCTTTTTGCTAGCATAATACTTGTTGAACTAATTTTTTGTTTTATTACCCAGAGAATACTTTTCTAATTATGTTTCTATTTGTATTTCAGAGTAGTCGTATTAGGCCAGGAATGTGAATTGTACTAGCGACATATTTTATAGTGACATCATTGACCCTGCATTAATCACAAAAAAGAGGTGATCATCTTCACTGCCACACACTCTGGTATTACTATGGTTAGTTCTACATTGATGCAGGGGAATGGAGTAGTTAAAGACTCTCTTTTGATCAATGTTTATGACATGTAAAGGAGTTGTTGAAATACCAAGTTACTCCCTTTTATAATGAAATAATAAATCGAGGAAACCTGGTGGTTGGGTATTTATGAAATTGCAGAGGGGTTGGGGCATTTCAACTCAAATGTACGACGAGACTCAGCCAAGATTGTCCGATCTCTCAGAAGTTGCCTTACGTGAGAGTAACAAGTACACGATTGGTTTATGCTAGTGTCATTCTCAGAGATTTTTTTTTTTTTTACATTATTTTGATAAATATTTATTATTTGCATTAGCCAAATAAAAGTAGAAAATATCTTAATGTGATTTTCAAAGTATTCTGCAGAAAATTTGATGCACTTGACCACTGGGAAAGACATTTTTCAATGCACTAGGAATGGCCACCAACACTCAGGACACTGAAAAACTTGCGTTCGATTGGAAAAGTTGGTCAAGGTGTCATGATGTGGTCACAATCAAATCGAGGGAGATTCTTTGGTCATGGTCCAACAATACTCCTTGTTGAGATCATTTCCATGAAAATTTGAAAAGTGAGAGTTTCCAGAGGTGCATTCGGCAGATTTCTGTTGACTACGTGTTGGTTAACAAACGATGACATAAGGTCATAGGTCAGCCTCTATATGTATATTTTATGTACTTCGGGCATCATGGCAACAGCAGGGAAGCAACTGCACGAACATTCGGTGGATTCAGTTGGCACCTTGCTGTACCGTATTTTCACTGCTGTGCACCCTGAGTGGCGGAACAGGAGGGAGGGGAGTTCGCCGAGTAAAAAGGATCTTTATGAATAACTAGAAACCATTGCTTTATTAAGAGGGGTACTTGCATAAATGTACCATACCGATTTAATAAAATACATCAGGCATAAGGTACCGGTACAGTACCTTGCATATGAGGGATACTGCATTTACAGAGTGGTCAGTAAATGGCGCACAAGCTTCAGGTAGCGAGATTCCTTGTGAAAAACCAGTATCAGGAAGTGAAGGTCCTATTGCTCTACGATGCCTTGCTAGAGCTCAAGAGGCCTCGCAAGTTGGCCCAAATCAAGAATAGCCAAGATGAGGTGAAAATGAGTGTTATATCAGGAGTGAAAATACACAGCTGTATGGGAGTTTGCCGGGACCAACATTATGAGTCTGTTATAACTGGAGTCAACTGTATTTAATTAGCCATTACTAATTGGGGGCCACATACACCAGTCACCGAGAGCTTCGGCAAGAAACAAATCGAAAATATGTTATGTGACCAGAATCTGAGCAATATACTTCACAGAAATGCAATTTTGGGAGGTAAAAGCTAGTTGCCAAACATGGCGGCTAAATATCTTGCTTAGGTTGCAGCTTGCGTAGAAACTTAAAGTCGTGAATGCGACTCGTTACCGGTTAATTTCGAACCCTATCGTGGTTGCAGAGTAATGACCATAGTCGACTATGGGAAACCCCGAAAGTGGGATGTATAATGGAACCTTATGGGCATTCGAAATTTGAAATTTCAATACTCAGTTTCACTTGAGGTGGACTGGTGGACCTTGATCATTCTTCCCGCAAGGTCGTCAGATATTGGCGGGTTGAAATAGTTGGGTGTAATTATTTTGGTTCGAGTGAACAAAATCTATTATTCAACTTAGGCTTTATTGCTATTGCAGCTCTTTAGCCATGACGGGGCATTTTGACTCCAAACCTTCCTTGAGGCCTCACTACCCCCTTTTCCATCTCCTCCAGAGTACACTGGAGTCTTCCTGTGGAGTGCATGCACTCTCATTAGTGAATTATTGTCATCAGCTTCTCATTATGGCTGACACTTGTAATGATCAACTAAAGGGGCATGCACTTGGTTGTAAGAATCATCACAACAAGTATTGGTCCATCGTGCAAGTTAAAAATGACAGGCTCAGAGTATTGATTTGGTCCCAAAACTTTCCCTCCCATTCCACATGCTCTGACGACATGTCTTACAACCACAGTGCATGTAAATGACAAGTTAGCAGTAAACGTACTGATGTTAAGGAGCTGAGCCACATCACTGCCCCTCCTCATGTCCGACAAGTGCCAGGGGATAAGGCCTTCCAAGTCTCGAGCATAACCTTCTTTCAGCAAAAAGCGAACTATTTTGTACCGTCCAAAACGGGCCACAATGTGCAATGTGTTCCCTTTTGTCTTCAGGTCAGCTCCGCTCTCCAGGAGAAACTTCAGCATCTTCAGCTGGCTCCCCGCACAGAGTAGTGAATGGGCTCATCCCCACTTGGATCCTTGGCACTCACGCTGGCACCTGCATTGATAAGCTGCCGGCACAGTTGGACATTCCCAGTCAGAGCCACTGCATAGATTAACCCATCCCTCCTGTCTTCTTGATCTGCCCGAGGGATTCCAGCACTCCAGTAGTTTCTCAGCACCCAGCGTATAAAGGCCACATTCCCTGTATTAGCGGCATGGTGTAGAGCCTGCAGGACATATTCATTCTCCTTTGATGGAGGTCACCACATTGTACAGCTCAGGAGTTTCTTGCCGTGCAGCGGTCTGGTTGTACTTCGTGCCATGTCGTGTGAGGCGTTTGGGGATCACTTTCATTTTCTGCAGACAGCTGAGGCATGGTGATGTACTGGACCAGTCCAAATGGCTGGAGAAACATAGGATCACAGTCAGAGAAGAGTAATAATTAAGCAAAGGCCATGTTTCCTTACGGTATCTGTCCAGCAGAGCCAGGGGAGCTTTTGTCCTTTGTCTTGCTCAACTCCGAAAAGTGGGTGAAACCAGAACATGAAGTAGAACATGATGAACCTTCCAAAAAATAGCAGTGCTGTAAATGGCAACACTGCCAGGGTAGGAAGGGGTAGAAGAGTAGTACCTGCTTCGGGCTTACAGCAGTAAACCTAAAATAATCGGTAACTTTTTAAAGGACGTGTCTGTTTGCAAATTTGACGGGAAATATTAATTCTAAGGGGTCGAATACCTATAGGTTACGTTCATACTTGATTCATGCCAATCACAATAATTATTATCTGTACTCTTATTTGGTTTTTCATTACTAGTATAGGCATGGACATGCATTTTGCACTTGGGTTTCCGTGGGCCTGTTTGTGACATGCCTGGTATGAATGGAGTATGAATAATAGGTTTCAGACACCTTAGAATTCATATTTGCTGTCAAAAAATGCAAAAAGAAACGCCCTTAATAAAGTTACGCAGCAAGCTTTGAACTTGGTGTTGGTTTGAACCGTCACAGATCGGCACGATGCGCATGCATTTGGGGAACGTCGTCAGCTCGATCATCAGAGGGCAGCAGCGCATGCATCAACACGTACTAGTTGACATTGTCGGAGGCTCAGACCTCGGAGCTCAGAGGCACTGACGCATTGCCTACTGGTTATCTCAATAGGGCGCGCTCGAGTTTAGACAGAGGCTGAAACTGCTCCTACCACCTCATGAAAGGGGGCTCAACAACCAGGTCATATGCTAATAAGTTTTTCCGCCCTTTGGTGCCAGTTTTTGTCAACATGGGCTTCCAGCTTAGACAGTGTACCATACCCACCATCCTTGCCGTAATAATTCAGTAGAACACTAACCAAGTGCATGAATATTGTTGAAGCAGGAATGTCACTCAGGGCCTTGTGTCAAAATTTCTTTTAATGCAAATCATGAATTCATCCTCTACATGGCGTCACAGTACATGTACTATGTGCACACATACACACATTGAGGGGGTAGGAGAACCCAGTTAGCTCTTCATTCCATGTCACTGGAATCTATCCACATACTCTTTGGGAAGGAAGCAGTCGCAGCTGCTTGAGGTGGTCACACTGTTAGTGTCGGAAAAAAGGGTGTCAAAGACATCCACCCTTTGCAGAAGGGATGCGGAGAGCAGAGTGAGCAAATCTCACTTCCTTGCAAGCAGGTGATAAATCATGCTTGTGTGGAATGATCTGACTTAAGTGGGATATTGAGCACTGATTATCATTATTGTTACGTTTTTATTGTGGACCTGCTTGGAATTACTGTACCCCAGTCTGCAGGACAAACAATATTAAACATTAGGAATATTACTGTACATATACAAAAATTGAAAGTTATAATCACTGTAGTCCATGCAAACAAAATATTAACTCGTCACTTGCACAACTCAATTCTACAGAGTCTACAAAAATTCAAAGCAAATCTATTTTACAAATCTCCTTCTCTCTCACGCGCACTGGTGCAATTCTGAAATTAATCATGGTTGGTGAATCTGTGTGTGTGGGGGGGGGGCCAGGTGGGAAATAGTACCAAACATCTTTTACCCTGCCATATCGCAATGGAGCACACATTTAGTTATTTACACGGTCTCTCCTGCTGCTTATTGTCTTGATTGCACTGGTAGTCATGTTTCCAGACCAACAACAAAGTTAATTGGCTGGCCTCGCTTTCCACTCGCATGCAGAATGTGAACAAGAAGGGGACAGCTCATAAGCAAATTAGTTCAAGTCGCACAAAAGTCACTCTCACATCTTTTGCACTCTCACGGTTGCCAGGTTAATTCCTTCTCCATCCCATGTCATCACAGAAACTTGGGTGTTAGGAAGGTCTGCTTTCTCAACTCCGTTAATTGAATCAGACCTTTGTTGCATCAACCTCTCCATCCGACAGCATTGCCTCAGGAAGAAGCTTGCCATGAAAAGGTCTGCAACTGCACCCTCCTTGATCCATTGCTGCATTATCGACGTCTTGCCCTAAAAACAGTGAAAAAAATTTACATTATGCTGACAAGGTGGCAATGATTCGTTTAAAAAGTGAACCCTGGAGCACCACCGAAGAGCCTGATCACAGCTTGCTCAGAACACCTCAGAGGTGTACATGAACATACAAGTGACTATGGCCCAGGCAACTAACTCTCAATATGAAAACTTTAACACAACGGTGAAGATCTTTGGCCCGAGTTAACTTCATTTGGCCTGCTATTCTTCAGCATGCTAAAAATGTTGACCACCACTCTTCTAGCAAATCACATGACAATAAAGCAGGGGATCTAACTAATCATCTTTACACTTCACTTGTGAGTACCAGCAAAAAAATTTAAATCCTTCAAGCTGCAATTCATGTTTCAGCCACAAATTTATACCAACTTGAATAGAACAACAAGAAAAATAATGCTATAAACCGTACCAATGGGCAAAGGTAACATCCAGCCTTGGCTAGCAGCACTTGCGCTTGGGCTGTCTTGCAGCACGCCTGAGATTGACGGTGTCATTAGCATGTGATGCCTGCCTCTCCCTCTGCTCCCTCTTGGCTCTAAGAACAAGACGTGTGACAGCCATGAACATTTCTTCTACATTGATGTTCTCCTTTGCGCTTGTCTCAAACAGCTGAATCCCCATCTGGTCTGCAAACCTCTGAGCATCCTCTGTCAGCACCACCTTACGATCAGGATCATCATTCTTATTGCCCACCAGGATGCGGTTCACAAAGTCACAGTTCTGATCTATTTCATGGAGCCATCGCCGTACGTTAGCAAAGGAATCCCCGCTGGTCACGTCATACACCACAATCACGCCATGAGTGCCTCGGTAGTATGTGGAGGTGATGGTGCGGAAACGTTCCTGGCCTGCTGTGTCCCAGATCTGCAACTTCACTCTCTCACCATCAACAGAAACTGTACGAATCTTGAAGTCCACACCAATTGTTGTAATGTAGTTGCCAGAGAAAGTGTTGTCAGCAAAGCGGAGAAGAAGAGAGCTCTTCCCAACTCCTGAAATCAAAGTACAAGAATGTCAAAAATAGTGGCGCCTCAATTGTATGCAAGTTGGCACAGTAGCACATGTGGTCACAGTACATATTAATCAGGTGACAACATGATGGGCGAGTGTAATCAAGATTTGTGCTAACTTATGAGTCAGTACAGTACACATAATATCCACATGAACTTCAGGTGACAGTGATGTCATATTTTCAAATTTTTTGTTACAGAATTGTAACACTGTTCAATTTGGCATTGCAGGCTGTGAAAATTATTGTGCATTAAACATGTGGAATCTTGGGTTCCAAGTGAATGAAGAGATCCAAGCTACAGCTCTGTTATCAGTGACATATGAGGAGACTTGGCCAGCTTGTCTGGTGATAAGCTCTCCCCTTCTATGAAATCTGACCCTTGGCATTCTCACTGGCATGGAGAGGCATGGGCTTACTGGCTGCCACGACACCTTGAAAATTTTGCAACATGGAATTCCATTAGAAAAGGGATAAAGAAAAAAATCGAAATGAGTGCCGGGCCACTTTCCCAGCTTTTTCAACACTCAAAATAAACTAGCATAGAAAATTTATGGGTCATAAAGTTCAGTTATTATGTGCTCAAAACCGGAAGGATCTTAGTACCCACTGAGCTTGTTTCATAAAGAAAGGCATGGAAAATCAAAGGAAGTGATTTTTAAGACCTACACTAATTCTTTCGCAGTGGCACAACCACCAGTTAAACTTTAATGTGACTTCTAACTAGCTTGTGTTCTTGATTGATAAGATTAGCCTCATTCTAATTTAATCAATGCTATGACCACTACATGGTTGTGGTGGCCATTGATAAAGAATCACCTCCTCATCTGATAATGGAGCAGGGGAATGAGTCACTCAGTGTAGGGAGCCATTCCAAATCACTGTTCAACACAATGGGCAAAATGCAATGAAACTCGTCATGCAGAACATTGGCAACGAGGTGGCCACCCCAACAGGTTTTGTAGTGCGTGTCCCACCTCTGACATGCCTTGGTCAAGTAGTAGTTGGCTGAGTGTGAGAAGGAAGTGACCCATCATTGGCCAGAATTAAAATGGGAGGTGGGGGGAGGGGGAGATGATAGGTTGTTATCTACTTTGCTGTTGCAATAGATGCCAAGCAAATGGGAATGCCTCCCATGTTCACTGCTTTATGGGTGTTTTAAATTTTAAATTCAATGTAGGTTTGTGTACAATCAGAGACACCAAATGTATTGCCTTTAACTACAGCCAAAATTACTAGCCATACAGGCAATATTGGCAGAATTAATTAATAAGGTGCTGCCAGCAACTGTCAGCTGCAGGACAAGGGATAGGTAATGTCATCGACATTCACGTTAATACCCACAGGCTACGGCTCCCCCACTTTGCCTGCGGATCTCAGTCCATGGATAAAGGGAGTGCACAAACCTGTTCTATATAAGTATGCAAATTGGGATGGCACTTGTTATTAACTGGGTGCAGAGTTGACACTGACGCATCAAGGCCCCAAATGCAAAGCTAGGTCAACATTTGCTTGGTCAGCCTAACAATGCTGCTTTTGTCACGCACCATTACAAGGCTGTAAAGTGTTGACATTAAAGGCAAAGGAGCCACTTTAATATGATGCAACATTCCAAACCTACTTTAGATTATAGCCAAGAATCATTCTTGGAAGATGTGCAAAGCCGTTCTATGATGTTTTGTGAAACAGACTCTCAATGAGTCATTAATTATATAAATTAGTCATGCACAGATTACCTTCAGAAGTTTGAATTAAGAATCAACATTCCACTTCCTCCTAGATATGCTCAATATCTTTGCATTTTCCTGTGCTTATGAAAATGGCCATCTTATCGCTCAGTAAGTGACTCAGCTTACACCTCACATTCCACGAAGCCAATCAGTTGATTCTCAAAACAGTCAAAAGCATAACTTGCATCTGGTAACACTTGCAGACACTAACTAGCGATCCTTTGATTGGTCAGTAATAAATAAATTCTGCCTTGTCCAATGAAACTGTCCCTTTCACTCCTAGTCTGGTCACACAGGGTAGTTTACTTACATGGATAGCTGGTTGTTTACTTGTAATTATTTACACATACTGCCTAGTTTCCTAGGGTGACCAGACTAGATGGCTTGTTCATTGCAGACTCTGTACGTAATGGAAACGTACAAGCTGGTAATGTTACCGTCACAAGAGTGTGGCAGAGGGATTATAATTACTTTATCCAGTGTAATTCGAGCCTTGGTGCTGCAAACCGTATTGATTTTATAATTCCACTACACAATATTTCATTTACCTACCTGTCTGTTATAATGTGCACATATTTCATTTCATATTTATTGCCTAGGAGAAGAGTAACATTTTAACTTTTCAAGGCCACTATAATGAAGTGTCAACAGCCCATGTATATTTTCACATGTTATTCTAGTAAGCTGCCACATGCTGAGGAATAAAACGCACATAAAATATGGCTGCCTATCCTCCCACTGATCAATGTACTCAGTAAGCTTACAATCAAGTGTCTAATTCCAGATTGTACTTGCAGTACACCCAAAACCACATGTTCCTCTTTGCCATTTGCATTCGTATGCTGTTGGATGACCCAACCCTACATGTTGGTGTCGCATGGCTGCACGATTGCCATTGCCTTACACGCTACATGTGACACCCTCCACAAGCAGCACACACTGCTGGACATTACCGCTGTCTCCAATGATGAGCAGCTTGAAGAGGTGGTCGTACTCCCTTGCCATGACTCACTCCTCCTCCCTTTGGGTCCGACTCTGTGGAGTGTGGAGGTACAGGCGCCGGCTACCAGCAAGTCACCATGCTGCACTCTGCTGGTCCTGGTGCATGATCGGCGTGTGATTGAGTGGGGCGCGGCCACCACCGGTCTCCATCTCCCGCACCAGTCACCACCAGCGGGTTCCTTCCTTCCTTCCTCTTTGTTCGACCACGTCCTCCTCCCTTTCCTTGCCTACGTTGTCCTGTTGTATTGGGATGATGCTGTCCTCCTCGCTGCTTCACTCACCGGGGGCGGCCTCTCTCTCTCTCCCTCTGAAAGGGCGACTCCCCTCTCCCTTGCCTCCCTCCTCAGAATGCCCCTCCTCTTCCTCCCTCCGCTGAAATAACAACCCACCAACCTTCCACCACCAACTACACCCCACAGCCTGCCTCTACCACCCCAGGGCTACCCTCCACAGAGCGGCAACAGGGGATACCCCCCAACACGGGTCCGGTTTCAGCATCAGTCTGGCCACAGCGGATCGCACCGGCTCTATCCCTCTCATCGGCTTCGTAACTGGCCCACGAATTATTGGAGGGCAGGGCTGATCCGAAAGGTCGTGTCGCCCTAGGGCAGCATTTAGGGGGGGGACACAGCATTTGTATTTCTTTTGGAGATGGAGCCCGGCGGTGGGCTAGGGTGCGGCTGAATGTGGAAAAAGACGCCTTCGAGCGGGTGGGTGGAGAGAAACGCAGGTGGTTGCCGCCAGGGACGCGGTTTACCTCTCAGGCGCTTCTTTCAAACGCCACTCCAGTCTGCTTGTCTTTCACGTTCTCTTTGTTCTGAAAGCTGAACCCTTTAGAAAATGAACATAACATTGCATAGTAGCACAGCATCAATGTATTTCGGAAAAACACAAATACATCATACACAATAACCCTTTTTAATGTGATTAAAATATTTTATTTTAAGCAAAAAAAAAACTTCACATCGCTCTTCATCATTTCATTACTACAAGTGTTCCTACTTGAAATCGCAAAGAAAAAAACTTCCAGCTTTTGGTTCTCTGTTCGAGATGTTACTACACTTTTCACTAGTACCTGAAAAGGGTGGCTATTATCCAGTTACAAATTGGAATATCCTCAGGTTTCCCTGAAAAGTAAAGGACCTCTAAAGATCTAATAATATCAAACAAAGGAATGGCGGGAAGTCATTACAACGTAAAAAAAGAATTCGGTAAAAATCAAAATAAAAGTCGTGACAATCACTTAGGGTGGGGAGCACTCAACTCCACAAAAAAACTAATCTGGCCGGATTGCATAATATTAATTGGTGGCAAAAAACTAACCAACCTTTAATAATATGGTCAATCTAGCTAGAATTGTTTCACAGACTGTGAGTCTGGTGCTCCTCACTCTTAAACATGATATATGAATGCAATAAACATGTCCCAAGCTTTAATGTTTTCAGCCTTACAATAGTGACTATGTCACAATCCTGTGAATGTAGCTACGCTGTTCATGTTGTGACATCAGTACTATTCTACGGCAGAGTACATTGTAAAAGTTGACTGCATCACTTGCCAATCAGGAACTCCTGCAGTCAGCACAGAAACAAAATGCAAGCACTAACACCCAACACTGCAACACACAATTCTGCGTGACTCTTTAGGCGAAAACCAGCTTACTTCAAGTTCCCTGATGATCTGCCTGCAAAAGCGTAGGTCATGGTATTGTTGCAGTCAAAGTGGCAGCCCCACTCCTGAAAGTTAAAAAAAAAATGACATTATTGCTGCACCTGCAGTTGCCATCTGGCAATGCTGCTTGCTCTTACTTGTTGTACATGGCATGCAGTTTAGCAGCACTAGCTGCAAAACGCTGCTCATTGTTCTGTGCTGCCTTCTTCCACCTGCAATAACAGAAGGACATGTTGAAAAGTCATGCCTTCCCCAAGCATGCTACACAAAATTCCAGTACATGGGGCACTTACTTGCGCCGTACTTTCCACCAATGCAGCAAGTGCTGTGTGAGCAGTGCAGAGCGTGTTGGCAGTGGAGAAGTGGGTCTGGAGGAAGATCCTTCTGAGTTGGTGGCCCCTTCCACACCATCCTCATCTTTCTCTTTCTCCTTTTCCTTTTCCTTCTCCTTCTCCTTCTCCCGCACTGTACCAATAGGCGTTGGCTTCTTGGGCTGTGGCTCAGGTGATGGCACCCTCAAATCAATCGCTGGTCTTGGCTTTGGTGGTGGCATGTTGTACAGTGGCTTAATGTCCTCCTCTTCCTCATTCTTGTCTTCATCCTCGCCATCCTCTCTGTCTTTCTTCTCCACTTTCGGCTTTATTAGGTCATCATCTTCTGCCAGATGCTTTATGGAGACTGGATGGCTTGAACCAGGGGGAGCATGGGGTCGGTTTTGAATCCATGCCCGGCATACAGGATACAGGGCAGTGTTCTCCGGAAAGCAGGCAAGGTCCACACTGCGGTCAAAGAGCTTGAGCACGTATGAGGGGGCAGCTTGGTCTCGAGGGGCATCGCTGCGGCGGCGGCGTTTGCGGCTGGAGCGAGAGCCAGGTGCAGAAAGTGGGCGGGAGGGTGGAGGGGTGGAAGATGATGATGGGGTGGCTGCAGAGCTTGACCTAGAAATGAGCAGAGAAGTTAAAATCACAGCATGACGAGTATACAAGTGTATATTTCAAACCACACTTGCTTATTACTTTCACAAATAGTTCTGGCACATAATTATTAAGATCTATCAACAAAAAATAGACACCTACAACATCCATCCCCATCCTTGATGCTCTTCTTACATGTCAATGTTCGGAGGAATTACAAGATATAGCATTGAGAGCCTTTCTAAACAACCGTACTTATCTTTCTATATTGATCATCAGAAGAATTAAGTATGAACACGGAAATTGTGTTATGAAGGCAATGCCAAAGTAACAAAAATAAAAATTATTTGCTGGATGCTAAGTGCTTACATGGTAGTACATATGCTTCCAAAGAACATTATTTTCATTAACTAGTGTTACCAGCACAGGACACTTCTGACAGAACATTGGGAAGAGAGCTGAATCAACATACCCATGCTTTCCTTGTGGCCGGTTAAGAGACTGAGACCTAAAAAAGAACAAGAGGAGTAGTTAACATCGTGTATTATTGTCAACAAAGGTTTCATTCCTGTAGAATGCAAGATGGGCATTGGCAAGCTTTAATAAAAGTGACCATACCAAACGTGCCAAGGACTTTTGACTATTTAAAAATATATATAAATGCATAAGAGAGATTTATTTCATTGATTCTAGATTCCAGATTATAACCTTTGGAATATCTGTCATGCTGAACTGCAAGCTTGCAACGCATAAATTAAAATACCCTTTCTTGGATGAGGTCCCCCGGGATGGCCCTGGGGCAGGAGTGCTGGGTGCAGACGCAGACGTCGAAGCAGCATGGTTGCTTGCTCCTTCACCGCCAGAGTCATCTGAGCCATCTGAATCAGTCTCGGAGCGCACCACAAGCTCCTTCAAGAGGCCCTTCAGGCGATCACGAGCTGAGCTCACATCTGCAAGCAATGGACACATATAATAACGAACCTATAAGCCCACATCTGTACTCCCAGGCAGGACGTCTGGCAAAACGCATCACATGGACACCATTCATTGTGGTCCGACTCTCATAGCCTGATTCATCATAACCTGTCGGGTAGGTGATTTCCTCCTTGATCTTGATCTCTGGGCTGTGCCTCCCTCCGTTCCCCTTGCTTCCCCGCCCGCTCATTCTTCCCACCGGGGCCGACACCCGACTGCAAAACCAACCAAACTCTCTCGCCTTCGATGAACAGAATTTTACAGAAAGAAAGCTGTGGCGGCTTCACTTCTGCGACGATACCATCGGCCTGACGCTGCTACTGCCACTTTCCGTGATGGAAGAGCTGCCATTCCGGTTACTGACAATAGCTATAAATAGCAATTATTAGTTACGACGGATGCAGCTTTTAGTCCATGGAAACAGTGGTTTATGGTCGATTTCTGGTTACAGGTAACAAATTGATTTTTCGGTAATTCTGTGTCGTTCTGTGCTTTATTTATTCAGTACCAGTCCTACCAGTTCAGTAATATTAGCGAAGGTTGCTATTATTGATACGACAGCTGCTTTGCTTGATTGGGCTTGCTCCTACTGGCGAGAAGCCATTCGAGTGTGATTCGAATTATACTTGATCAGTGTGGCTGCTTGTGTCTCTGCGAGACCCTGTGATAAGAGACGATGCATTTTCTGAGGAGGTTGTCTCGCATTCCGACACCTTCGTCCGGTGCCGGCACCAGCAAGGACAGACCCACCAGCGGAGTCTTCTTCTGTCGCAGGCCACCCTCCGTTTGCCTCTACAACACTGGGGGACAGCACGCCAAATCCAGGTGGTGGAGTCAGCTGCGGGAATGAACATAGCAAGCAGAAGTCATTGTGGATGGCTTTTATGATTTCCCACTAAAATTATATCACTTTCTTCTCCACTGATAACAGCCTGACTGCGGTGAACCTAGCGTATTCTTCATATGAGTCAACCACACCAGTGGACACCCAGAATCCAAGCCCAGTAATTATAGTGCATGGACTCCTGGGCTCCAAGGTGAATTGGAACAGCATAGCCAAGGCCCTTCATCAGAAGACCAAGAAGAAGGTGATAACTGTCGATGCTCGCAACCATGGGGACAGTCCGCACAGTGGGGAGCACTCCTACATGCACATGGCTGAGGACATATTCCTACTCATGAAGGGCATGGGGATCAAAGAGGCCACCCTGATGGGGCACAGCATGGGTGGAAGGGCTGTCATGGCTGCTGCATTGCAGAAGGTTGTAGAGTAAGGCTGGTGAAACCGAGTTGATTACTTGGCAATGTTTTGAACCATGTTAGCACCACAGCTGAAGACATCCCATTGTCTTGCAGGTGAAAGACTTAATTCACGCTGTAGGAGAGTATTTGCAGTTTGTGTTGCCAATGAGGTTCACAACAGTGCAAGTCATCATGCTGGTTTTTCTGGCTGGAGCATAATAATTCGTTACATTAAGGTGCTACCTGTCTGACTTTATTTGGCTCCTCACCAGCCATCGCTGGTAGACCGAATGGTGGTGGTAGATGTCAGTCCAACAAATTCTCCATCATTGAACAGCATGCAGGACTTTCTGGATGCCATGAAGGCTATTGATCTGCCAAGTGGTGCTAAGCTATCACAAGTCAGGAAGGCAGCAGGCAACCAGCTTCAAGTCACTATATCTGTCAGTACAAAGTTGAAGCTTATTAACTGCAACCTAACTCCAATAAGTGAGGAGTAAATACCTGTTTCCACCAGCATAATTTTTGCTCTGGACAAATTGCAAGGCAGAACAATTCTTTCTTGCTATGCAATTAATAATGAAGTCATAAAGTAGTAACCATAAATTAGCTTCATTTCGTGCTCTATTTTTGTGCTTTTCATTTTGTGCTCAAAAACTATGCCGGTGGAAACAGGCCTTTAGGGAAGTGACATCAGCATTGAATGATATAGCCTAAGTCACATAGGCAGTACCGCATGTGATGTCTTTTCTCCCTTATGTGAACATGATCTTTCACCCACGTATAGTATGACCTGCAGAAGATAATTCATTGCTCCTATTTTTCAGGACCCAATGGTGCGACAGTTTGTGCTGACCAACTTGGTTGAAGAGAATGGGCAAGTGAAATGGAGATGCAACTTGGATGTCCTGGCAGACAAGTTTGTGCCTTTTATTGCACAGTTCCCAAGAGACCTCATGGATGGACGTAGTAATTACTCTGGACGTTCACTCTTCATAGGTGGGGCCAACTCAGACTATATCAGGTGAGTTATGCTGCACCAGCGTAGATTCATTTTGGCTACCCATATTGCAAGACTGGAAACTGTAGAAGAATAGTTTTTGACTCTTCTCATGACATTTGTGGCGTTTCTCAAAAGTATTCTGCCAAATCTGATACATTGCTAAACCTCACACTATTCAATTGTTTACTTTTTCAGTAAGATAATAAGAGCAGTAGAGTAACTCAATATGAATTTTAACACGCTCCATCGGTTCTGCACCAGCTTTACATAACTGAGGAGTGGTTTACAGTTCTTACTCAAGTCCTTCCAGAGGGGGAAAAAATAGAAAATCTTAGATTTTGCTATGGAATATTTTTTTGACTATTCAGGAACCATAAGACATTACAGGCAACATTATACAATGAAACCTGTGTATAGTGGAATCACGTGAGACCCCCAAAAAATTTCATAATGGTTTACGCTTGATCCATCTAAAAATACAATGCTTGTCCTATGCCTGTTCCCAGCAAATTTTCCGCAATTGACAATTTTCTGCTATACTCAGGATCCATTATGGACAGGTTTCACAGTATTTACGTTACCTAGTACCCTACCTTGTCACGAGATTTTGCTCTGCACAGGCCATCAGATCATGACAGCATCCGGACTCTGTTTCCAAAAGCAGAATTTGTATACATAGAAGATGCTGGGCACTGGGTACACTCAGAAAAGCCACAGGAATTCTTAGAAATTGTGACCAACTTTGTGCAACAACCCAGAGAAGAGAAGAAAAAATGAACTCTTTAAATTGTAGGATATTAGGCTGTGATTGTGAACTTAGTGTGTGATTCTGCAGTAGAGATGACTGTAAGGTTGGAATAATATGGGCTGTGATCATATTAATGGTTTCTTTTAATGCACTTGGTTTTAAGGCTGGATCATTACAATGCTGGGTTTCCGTTGTTTGATTGTCAAGGGGAGGGCTGCACAGCATCAGATTCATGCGCATTTTCCTCGCTATCAACCAACACATGACTATTTACAGGATGAGATTCGGCGGCACTTGGACGGAGCTCCCTGGTCGTCGTATCCAACACGCTATATTAATTAAAGCACTTGGTTTTAAAATTTCAGTTGGCATACAATTCATCAATAAATAAGTCTCTCTCATTTTTCACATGAGGCTTGTCACAACCTTTTGATATCTTTTTGGTGTTTCCCAAAAAACAGAGAAAGGAGTGATGGTAAAAGGTCAGGAGAACCTACAGTGTTAATTGTTTAAATCTTTGGTCACTGGAAAGTGAACGGGTAGAAATGGCACTGCTAAGAGAAGGAGGAGGAGGAGGAGGAAAACAAAATTTAGAAGTTAGAGGTAGATCAGTCTTTTTTTCTACACAAGTTGTCAAAGGTGGGATTTGAAGGATGGGATGTTGATTGCACTCAAGGTTTTTTGAAAGAAGTCTCTTTGGTCCCAGCTGCTTGCCATTTACCGGTGAAAGAGAGAGAACAATCGTGAGTTCCTCTTCTTTTCCCCGCCGGATGAGCTGTAGTCGCTGTCACTTGCTGACCGCCTTTCCTTCTGTTCTTGTGTGGTCAGCTTGCGACGCATCTGCTCATCTAGGAGCTGCTGCATGTCCACCTTTAAGAATATAAATGGGACAAGTCATTAGAAGGTTAAATGAATTAAGATAATATTAGGAGGATTTAAAGAAGCTAAGAGTGACAATGTATAGTAGATAGCCCCCTAACGTGTCAGGGTGGGGGTTTCTGGCCCCTGCCGCTCCCTACCTCCTCTACCCCCTACTTCCCACTGCCTTCTACGTCACATCCCTCCGCCATGCAGACCTCTTAAGCCCTACTGTGATGACAATTAAACTTGGAAATATTGATTTCGTGACATTAGAGAAATTCCTTTTTACATTTTAAAATGAAACGAACTGAGCCAAATATGATCTGAAAATCTAATAGATCACAAGAGTTAAATTTTAATGTAGGCCTACATTTAATGCAAATTTTTCTGTCAAATTTTTATGCAAATGTTTAATTTTTAAAATGCAAAAACAAGTATAGAAGGGAAAATAGGGGGGAGGGGGAGGAGGAAGCAATGCTCTGAATGCTTAAGTCCCAACCCTACTCCAGCACTCGTATACACATCCCACAGGCCCCAGTCCAGTTCCCACTGGTGGCACAAGAACCAGTTTGATGTGCATGTATACGATCTGAGGTGAGTTAGACAAGAGACTGACCGTAGTTAACTATCAAATGTCATCGATGCACTGAATTTTTCCAGTAAGTTTCATTCCACCTGATGTAAGCAAGTGACGTTTTAAGTAGCATGTTTCCCCATGTGGACTCAACTGATTACAGGATGAAGGTCACATTTGAGGAGATAAATTTTGCCCAATCCGTTCGTGATGCTCACCTGCCACTGGTCCAACTGTTGGCTCAGCTCCACCTTTTGCTGCACAGCCTCCATAAGCTGGGAGTTGGCCTGCACCAGTTCCACTCTGGTCCTGGCCAGCTGTATCTCGCAAGCATTCTTCCGACCCACAGCCTGGTCCCTGGATTCCCATGCCCTGCGGATGAGCTCATCCCTGGAAGCCGATGCATGTGACAGATCTCCCCTGAGGAGGTCCCTCTCCTCTCTTGCTGCTGCAACTTCTGCTTCCATCACTGTCACACGTCCACTCAGCACAAGAGTCTCCTCAGCCTTTCTCTTAAGCTGCTCTTCCCGCTCTGACAGCTGACGAGCAACCTTCTCACTGGCTTCCTGGGCACGGTGTAAGGCAGTTTCAAGCTCTTGAACCTCAGCTGGGTGACGGCCACAAGACCTGCATGCACCAGCACCACCTCCACGAGCTTCCCTTCGAAGTAGCTCACGTACTAAAGCTCTAAGCTCCTGGACTATACATGTTAGCAGGCCCACCTGTTTCATTGGGAAGAGAAGAATTTTTAGTGAAGATATTGTGGGAACTAAGGGAACATAAATCTTATAATATCTCTACAGTAAGTGCCAAATGTTCGTAATTTAAAATTTGCGCTGTCAAAAAGTTGTGTAGTGTTCTGACTGTGGAAAACTTACTTTGACGTCTGCTAACGTTAGGCTGTCATCCTCGGAAGAAGCAATTGCAGAGGTGCTAGAAGTGTTGGAGTCTCTTCGCCTAACATGCCTCAGCTGGTCACAGAGTGCCCGGGCCTGTTGGTATGCTGACAAGACTTCTTGCTTCAGCTGAAACGATTATTTTATATTAGAAATTAGTTGCTAGTGATTGAGTCTGCAAGTTAGTATTTCCCTAGTACCCAATAGCAGCATGATTTTTCCATGTGGTTTTAACGTTAATCTTGAAATGTACGTTAAGTCGTTAATAGTTGCAGTAAGGGACTTACCAGCCGGAGTTCCTCCCTATCTGGAAAGACAGGATCTAGGAGGGCATCATCACATTCAACGCCATTGGCTCCAGAAGCATCTTCATCGTCGTAAAAGTCCTCCCTTGGTTGAGAGGAATGTGAAGACTGTCCCATTTCAGTCTCAGACAGTTCCATTTCATTTAGAAGGGACTGGTGATCTGTGGAAGGAGGTGATGACACCGAACGAGACATTGTATCCAGCCTGTCAGTCAATGATGTGTTGGTCACCCGAAGCTCTTCCAGTTCCCGGCGACTGTTTCGCAGCTGCATGTAAGGAAGAAGCCATGTTTGATCTGGTGTCAAGATTACAAGCACAATTTTCTTACCAATATATCCTGCTCTCTACTTTGCCTCTCCAGCAACACAATCCTGTCTGCTGATTCATCCAAAGTTGAGGAAAGGCCGTCTCTTTCCTCTGAAAGGGTCTGTATCCGCCTCTCCAGCTCCATCTTTTTTGTTGTCATTAGGTTGATCTGAAGAAACAAAAAAATTAGTTATTTCATGCAGCTGGCACTAGGAAACAGATTTAAGACAAACCTCATCTCGGAGAAGCTCCAAGTGACTAACATGGTCATGAAGATTGGTCCTCCGTACATAAAACTGATCTTTCATGGACTGTAGTTGCGAATTCATCAATTCTTCAGTTTTGGTCATCTGTTGTAAGATAAAATTGTCTTTAATAATTGAAAATTTATCTACTCATGTACGCAGTGCTCCATGTTATACCATGTACAGCCCTGTTCATTCCCAATTCTATGTAAAATGGTAAAAGTTGATTTGCACGTTATTTTTAAAGGTACTTTGAGAAAGGGCTGCATATGCATTATTATACTCTTTGTTTCATTGTTCATTACATGTAACATCTGAAGCAGCATGTGTGGTAGCCCATGCCAATTCATCAGCAGTCAGAACACACACATTAGGTAACAACCAAAGCCTTGAAACGCCTCCATATAGAAAGTTGTGAGAGTAGACAGAGAATGGAGCAGCCTATGGAGAGGAAAAAAAACCTGCTCCTGCCACGGTTATGAAGGAAGGGGTAATCAGCAGACAGCGGAGAACTTGCTCATCACCTCTTTCAGCTGGTTGGTGAGCCTCAGGTTCTGGTCCGTGATCTCTGCTATGATGGTTTCTTTGTCTCTCTCGCTCTGCTTCCCGCTCTTCTGATTATCCTCCAGTTGCAACCGAAGTTCCTGCAGATCCGACTGAAGCTCTCCAACTTTAGACTCCAACTCCGACCTCTCATTGTCCATCCGCCTCTTCAGCACATGTTTCTCCTGCTCCAACACCTGTCAGTAAACCACATATTGATTAGACACCGTGTAAATTAGCCCCACATTCTACATGCCAGACACGAACGCCTGGTAAATCGGTGTGCAATGACCTCCCAAACCTTTTGCACGAACGGAATCGATCATTACCTTCTGCATGGACAAGTTTCTTAGAAGCATAAGGAACTGCTCTTTTCATTCTTTGAAAGCGTTTGAAAGAATTGTTGTGAGCGATTACCAGGGTAATGGACAGTATTTTAATTACATCACTGGTGTTGTAATGAAGGTAGTAAAACGTCTTCTTTTCTTATCACTGCCAACTACTGGAAGTGAAGCAGAACCTCTTCCTCTTTCCTTTTATCCTTTCCGACCCGATTTTTTTGTGATCTTCACCCACTATACANCTATACACATTTTTTCTGATATTTTTTTTTCTGGGAGCCTCCAAAAACAGAAACAGGCTCCTAAGAGGATCGGATTTCAGGTTAAAAACGACTGCTCTTTGGCACGTCCCAAAAATACGCTGTAGCTTGTTTTACGATGGCTCTACCTTAGAAGAAACCTCTGCTGGATTATCAGAAGCACTTTTTATTATCTGTTGTTGTTGCTTTTAGGATGTTTTGTTTTTTTTTAAAGTGGTGATAACCTCCAGAAAGCAATATCGTGATTATTGTACGGGAAAATGTCGACCAGAACACGTCGTCTATCCATCCAGAGCAGGTAATATTCTCACGTGAAGGTTCACGAGGTGAATAACTCCTGTGGGATTTGTTGGCATGGAAAAGAAGTAGTCATCATCCTTAGGCGCGTGTGCTGTGTTTGTACAGTACAAGGGCGTCATTGGGAAGCCGCCGCCATGCAGTCTATCTTTTCATGGGGCTTCTGAAGAGGCGGCTTCCGGTGGTCGTTATGAGCTATGCAAATTGAACGACCTTCTTATACAGTACAATAGGGCACGTGGTTGGTAATTTTTTTGTTGGACGCTCCGGTTCACATATTGTCGTGTGTGCATCCCACACTTGGGGACGTCTCCAGGTTGGGTTGTCCTCAATAGTTTTATAGTGTGCGTGGCTAAGTGTTGGCCTCATGTGGCCGCACACTGATTAGTTGTTTGAATATTCCTCACACCCTATCAACCTGGAAAATGGCACAACTGCCTATCTTAGAATAGCTGTTCATTTAAAAATAATTATTTCAAATCGCATGTTGCATGACTGCTTTTCCCAGCAACACTAAGGAATTCTTATAACGCCTACTGGCTCAAGAATGCCCATATATCGTGTATATGCACCACCTGCAGGCTATAATTGGCTGGGTGGAGGGGAAGTCTTACAAACTTATAGTTATTCTCTATTTCTTGAGCCTGGTCCCTCCTCTGGAAGCGAAAGCGTTTGAGCATGGTCATTAAAAATATTAATTAAATCCGGATTTTCCTAACGCGTTTCCCAGACCCTTGCGATAACAATGTCCCGTAATTATTATGATGAAGAGTGGAGGAAGTAAAGCAGTATTAGGTAAGCGGCAATGTAAGCCTTTTTACGGTTGGGTGGGCGCCGAAAGCTGCATTTATTGGCCTCGGGTCACATCCGGCGTGATTTCCGTTGACCTCTGCCACCGGAGAATAATAATTTCGTTTCCATTTCGCGGATCGGGATTGCTGATAAACATATCTCCACATCTGAATAGTGAAAGTCAGCTGTTTCCAATCTTGACAATCATAAGGAATCTTAGTACTCGTGTGTGTGTGCCATGCGTCAATCACCGTTTTGTCAAAGGTCACTTCCTGTTCCTGACAACAAACAGAGAGCGGAAGTGGACAGCAGCTGGGCATTTGGGGGTCCCCAGGAAACTCTGGCCATCTGCCACTACTTCCTATATGTGTGAAACGGGAGCTCTTGCCCACTGCATCTTCTGGCTCCAGTTGTTATCAGTCTTCATCACATGTCTTGGTCCTAACGTATAGGAAGGAAGTGACGGAGGAAGTGGAGGAAGCCACAAACCTGGCTTAGAAAATTGTGGGGAGATGGTACATCATTACAGGCCTAAATGATCTCATTTTTCGTGGACTAATGCCCCCTTGTTGCTGGTCTGGTGAGAATGCAACAATGCAACAATTCAGGACATGCTTACTTTCTAGGATTCGCAGATATTTTAACGATGATATATGACTTGTTTGGACAATCATATTTTACTGGAGCATGATTTTTGACTTGCAGGATATCCAGTAGATGTCCTATGCGAAACTAGGCGGAAGAACATGCGGAACCAACAATAACAACACTGTTTCCTGCGTGCGTAGACCGCTAATTGAGTCTCTGAGTCGTAAAGCGTAAGTAACGGTCCTGGCAGGGAGAAATGCGGCTTAAGGACTATTCATTAGTAAGCAGCAGGTCGCAAAGTTTCTCTGACTCCCTTTTGTTTCCTCACGAGACTATTGTCTGCAGTAAACATTGCTCCCCAACACGAACGAAAGCGTTCTTCACAATAATTATATTAGAAGCTGCCATTCCGCCCCCACAGCACCGGATTTCGTTCCTATATCGCACACTTTTCTGATTCTTTTGTATTTGATGTCTAACGCGCTTCCTATATAATTTAAAGGATTACATAACAATGCAACTTCCTAATTGCATACGGCACCAGGTAACAGTTATTTGATGCCATCAGGGATTTTGGACACGTGTGCAATATTTGTAATCCACGCACGTGAATTCATACCGTACAGTACGTCGCAATATTACTTTATAAATACCAACCACATACACAATGAACTTTGCTATTTGTCGGCTGTCGCTTTGTGGAATACTACTCCTACATTATATATGTGAGTGACATCGCACGTGATGAAACTCAAAGGGTTCCTGATATCCGAGAATGTCTTTTTTTATATTCCTTACTTATTCACCAAGACTATGAGCTCACCCGGCTATAAAAAGGCTCAACTTTCACCCAAACTAAATAAACCTTGATGTTATTTCTCCCTCAATGCCATCTGTGGCCTTATGTTACACTCAGTTTTCAGGCATGCAGAACCCAAATCGTAATCTTTTCTTGGATATCACATATGCTATCAGTATTGTGTAATCGATATTTTCAGGACCCATTTTTAGTAAGTTATTGTTAAGACCCTTATGAGAAAAAGGTCCCTGGCCTTTTATAAAAATGTTTCCCCCGATGATAGTCACGGGCTCAAGTTCCTCACGGTTCGAGGCTTTTCAGTCCTCGATCTTCAGACTTCCTGGGCAACATAAGATGCTATTCAAGGGCACCCACTTTTTTTTCTCTATTTGGGTATGATTCGATTCAGGCGTGTTGTACGTGTGGGAAAAAAAGAGCAGACTTTCTCTCCTCACGCACTACCACCAAAACATATGATGAGAAAAATGTGCGATAAAATAACTTTTGTTTCGGTATTGTTGAAATTCAGAAATGAAGGCAGGTTGAAGAAAGAGGACGTTGCGTGGACCTGATTCTTAAGGATTGGAAAGTGCGGGGGTGGTTGGAGATGTTCTTATCGGTTAGGGTCATCTAAGGAATCAGGGTCAAGTGCCACCTGAGGCGTTTCCTGTTTTGCATTTTTTTTAAATAAAAAATGTGCGTATGAAAATTGAGCGGATTGTAATCAGAAACTACACTAGTGTCAACGTCCGATATTTTTCACTATAAATGCAATATGTGACAACATATTGAGAAAACTATTAGCACAACATAAAAACAGAAATTTTATAGCTATGCCGGTACTTTTTATTGGGCACTATTATCACCTTCCAGATGTTACCTACGTATAGACGCTAATCGCACTTTCAAGTAGCAGTGACGAAATTCTGACGTCACGAACTGGTTATCACGTACAGCGCAATGTTCAAACAATTAAGTACACGTGACATGATATGTGAAAAAAAAGTATTGTCGGACACACAAAAAAATTATATCAGGCGTACTTCCGGTTGTTTTGCACTTTAGGGTCCTCTGATTTACATACATGCGTACAGTATGCTGTAGCAGGAATTCCCCGAAGTGCTGGCTCGTAACTTCCGCTTGCTTGGTACAAGATGTAGTTAGGATTGTTATATGGCAGTGGTTACGGTGGGTGGTTTCTTAGTTGGGAAACATATATATCGGGAAGAAGAAAGTGAAACCTAAAAGAACGAGCAAGTGACCACTTGAGTTTTTAACGCCATTTTTATTTTTCCTCGTATGTGCAACACGGCTTGCTACAGCTCATTTTAGCATTATTAATTTATATGAACTCTTTATATCGAGTACTTTTGCACTGTTTATTTTGAGATAATGGGAAGACACTTGCAATAATTATGGAACTCAATTTCATCCATAATAGGTTTTTTCATATACATACAGTACATTCAGGTGATTGGGAAAACCCCGATTTTAACCTTGAACAAGTACGCGTTTTTTCTCTCTCTCTTATTAGCAGTTCATATGAAGAAAACATTCTTACAGCCACCTAAAATACTCGAGAATGTTGTTTTAAAATTATTTACGACACCCAATATTAAAATTCAGCGTAGGAGGAATAATTCGGCAAGGTACAATCTGATGTAACCTGTTCTTTCCCGCCTCACCCTGTACTCCTGTCACGACCGATGCATTTACAAAATCCACGATTCCGGCAAAGTGAAAAGAAAGCGATGATCTTCCCTTGACTAATAGTGATGTAACGCTTCTTCAAGTGTAAAAACAAACGAGTGCAAGGATTAGCCATAGACCCGGATATAGCCATAGGCCTGCTCACACGATGCATCATGCTGTGGAGACCACTCATTCGTACAAGGTTGAAGAGGAATGGTAAAGGCTCCATCTGACTCACATGGCCATTCAGCTGTGCCCAGAAATCACCTCAACATTTCTTATTTCTCTTTTTTAATGTAACGTCACAAGGTCCCAGCCCAGCCCACAGGCAAGATACTGTGCAAGGTCGGATTTTGCACAAGTCCCTCTCACCACAGAAGTCAATTTGTTCGATTTTCGCAGCTTCTAATGACTGCAGGCTAATATGTTAGAGTGTGTGGAGATACGTGTGTTGGTCGATATATCGCAAGGTTACACCTTTATTGGACTGCTGTCACTTCCCACGCTGTCCCCATAAGGCTGGCAGGTAGGATAAATAACACTCATTACGATGCCAGCACTCAACAAGCTCTGGTGGGTGTGACAGAAATTTGAGTTTCAATCATGTCAATTTGTAGGCAACAGTTGGCAGTTGGGTGGAGAAATTGTCACGGGGGGCGAATATTCCGGGGACTAAAAGTCCGGGGGCGAAAAGTCCTGATACCCATATTTTGAATTTACAAAATTTCTGGATAATTCTGACATTCGTATTATGTTTTAGGCAATTATGAACCCGCGACGTGTGCCTTCTATGTTATACCTGCATCCGGCGGTCGGTCTCGTTTCATGCTCTTTGATTTAGAAAGCGTGAGGATTGTACTCAGATTAGAATGGTAAGCCCTGCTCGCGTCCAATGGGCGTGTCGCTTTGTCACGTTCTCCTTACTCCTCTTGGAAAGCAGGCAGGTTAACAACGAGAGTCTTTCTCAATCATCAAAAAATACATGTGTCTTTCCTAAGTACTGTACAACAAACTAAGCGTAACTTAGGCCGATTGATCAGTGTGATGATGATCGCCAGATGAGGCGTACGCCATTTCCCATTGTTCGTTTACATCGTGCTTGGTTGTGTTATTTACGTGCGCAAATGTGTGCCATTGCCGTGGGAAGAAGGGGCGGAGGACAGGGGGCTGGGATGGGGAAGAGTTCATGGTACGAATGGCCTTAGGTGTGAATTAATAGTCGAGCATCTCAATTGCGATTTTCCGCAAGAGTTCACACTCGACGGAGGCATTTTGCAAGGAGCATTCCGGGCTACTTGTGTACAACTGGCTGTAGGCTGAACTGTAAATTTATTAACGTTTTAGAACAGTTAAACACACTTTCTCAAAATGATTCAGGGTCATTTATTTGTAGCGAAATGTATGCATTTCAATGTTGCAAAAAGCACAATGATGGAAGTACTTATGAGATAATTTGCCTTCTGTTGGTCATTGTTGTGCAAAGTAATGATAGGGTGCAGCTCAATGGAAGATCCTTTAGCTGATATCATAATAACCTTAACCTAATGCGGTGTCTCGTAACAAAATCGTAAGTCACGCTCATGTGTACCTTGTGGTCGTTGAAGTGTTACAATTGAGTCTTGAATGATCCGAATCACTCTGCAATGAGTTACGGAAATTGAAAGCCAACAAATGTCCTCGTGGAAAGTATGGTTGGTGAAAAGCTTGGAAGGGCAGGGAGGCTCTGGAGAATGGCACACAATCGCAGAAGCTACGTCACTCACGCGAGGACCCCCCAATGGTTGCCATGGGCGACGATATCAAACACGCCTTTTATCGGGAAGCTTTTTTTTTTCTAGTTTCCAATGGCAGTCTCACGTGCTCAATACATCCTGCTGAAGACGGTATACAGTGCAGCGTTTAGATATGAAACTTCACTTTTGAACTTGTGTGTAGGGCCTAATCTAGAGACAGAAAAAAAGAGTCATGGAGTACCCTGATAATCGATTTGTCAACAACTAGAATGTACTCGGAGACAATTGTAATTGAAAGAGTTTACCTTGCACAAAGCCGTGTTTGGTACGGCAATAAGCACGATCTTGCCTACGTATCAATGGTGCAAGCATAATTTCTGCTAGGATAAACAATCCAACTTCTTCCCTCGAACTGGTCAATATTCTGTGCTAATTACCTCACGTAACAATTTGTGACATTCAGGTCGGTACACCGCACTCCGCACAGCATCTAAAATTACACTTGATAATACCAGTTTCGCACGTACGTACCCCATATATGGTTGAGCCAACTTGTAAACACAAATATCACCTGGCGTATGTCCTGCTATTACCTCACCCTGTACCGGTACAGCCCACTAATAGCAGCATCCAGATTGCACCCCCCTTGACACCAATTCGATGTGGAAAGTCCACATTTTCGTGACATGAATTCTATCCGGTGGGCGCATATCCTGCAGCAAGTATGACACATAAGACCACACATGATCAGCATCGGACAAGAACGTCATCTACGTAGTGCGTGGGCTTCGGGGGGAAAGGTCGAATGGGAAAGGAGCCGTCGGAGGTGAGAGGAGACTGGATATTTGGGTGGAGTTGACGTCGGTGGCACCCTTGAGGTTGCTAGGGAAGCTAAGGTAACGTACCGTACGGGGTAGTTAGCAAGTGCATGGGACTGTGACGGGCGGATACTACGATGTGTTGACTCACACACTAAATCTGCCCACGCCCATTTCCCCGCACCGGCTCTTTTCTCTCTAAAAAAAAGGGCTTGACTGTCTTGTACAGGGTGTCGAATAGTCAAATACCAGTGGTTTTAACAAAAATACATCCGATTAGCTATACTAATAAAATCGTTGTATGTATGAAGCTTAGGGCTGTGCGATATTTCGATACATCGACTGTCGATACGATATTTTCCTAATATCGAAGTTGCTATATCCGACGCTTGACATGTGCGATGTATCGAATATCGCGATTTTTCGATATCGGTTTTCGATTTTTTTGATGTCGGTTTTTCGATTTTCGATTTTTGAATATCGAATGTCGATATGTAATTTCGCATATCGCACAGCCCTAAGAAGCTTCTGATTGGCTCTCGTTCTACGCCTGCGCAATGGGACAATGCAGCGCCTCTGGTGGTTGACAGGAGGAACTAGTGTATCCATCATGCATAACTGGATCTCATCTGACAACAATAAATGCGTGAACTGTGTAACAGCCATTGTAATTGCCATATCAATCACAGAAATTAATTGCCTGCTTAACAATGGTCCAGCGTGGCATTGTAAGAGTGGGCATGACCAATGGCAGCACAGAAGCATGAGCAAATTCAATTTGAAAGCGGAATCAGGCAAGTGGAGCGTCTGCTGTCAATGGCGTGGGCGTGTTCTTGTAGAGCTGTAGACACGCCCAGCCGCGCATGACCCGAGTCTTTTCTTGTCTCGCTCACACCCTGTGATGTGCTATGTCCTGGCTGCATGTCGTACCTGTTATACCCCGCCCCCCTATGCATCAGTCGTGTAGGCTTCACATGACTCGTAATCATCGCAGGGCAGAAAATGCACGGCCTACATATTGCCCTTCCATTTTTATAGAACGGCTCGGGTCAAGGCTGACCCCACTTTTTTTTTTACTTTTTTTAACGTAACTGACGAAATGGTTGCGGGGTATAACACGGTGAGCACATTTAATCTAATGATGCCCTACATGCTGAAGTGCCGTGAAATGTGATAAAAATGGGGCTTAATGTGAGTCAATTACTAATTTTGCTCAAGGTCCGATGTCACCTCTGACATATGACCTACAGCTATTTCATATCAGCGGATTTTACGATAAAAGTAATACCTGACTTGGACAAATTTGATGGGACACTGACGCAACCCATGTTTTTGCTTCTAAATCTATCGAGGTGAACCACAGAGCAAAGACTATTGTTCTGAAGGGTGACATAACCTACACTCAAAACGCGCGAAAAAAAAGGAAAGCGGTTTTGACATAATTAACAGTGCATGAGAACGAGAAAGGACTACCCCATATAGATAATGGATTTTGTGGGAAACCACCAGGGGAGCCAAAGAATAGGTGATGGGGATGAAAATATTATATATAAAAAATAGCTTTCACCACATCAATTCTGATTGTTGTGATGGCATCACTCTCACAGTCAATATTTCAATGCTCTCCACCACTTTCCTTATGCAAGTCTGCATTTCCGATCTAGTTTTTTTCGTTGTTTCTCGACAACATTCCTCGACGTGACTTTCTCGTGGACAGATCTTTTCCATCGATATATTCTTTTCCCTTGGATATCTTCTGTCCCATATATCAGACATCTCCCCTCATTTCTCTCTCAGCGAAATCCTTTCGCCATATCTCATCACAAGGGGTGATATGCAGGAAGAGCATCCGCACCCCTGGGCTATTCCCACATTCTCTATCACTCATCCTCATCACTAGACCACCTGTCCTGATGATGACATCACACGGTCACCCTTTTCAACATGCATCTGACTCATGTGGAAAGTTCCCGGGATAGAGTGACAAGTGTCATTGTTGTGCAGCAACACCTGCCTTATGTGTCAATAACTCCTGTTTTTGTGTGTGCGACAAACAGTTGGTAAACCAGCACAATGTAAAAATAAATCTGGAGATATCTGTACAATGTGATTCAGTGAGTAATAAACATCATGCGCCGTTAGGTCGACAAACGATGCGCAGGATTTTATAAAAACTAATTAAGAAACCATGTTATGTCAGGGCCATTGTTTGGACACCGTGACCTAATGAGAGAATATCTGTTGAGACGTCATTCTCGAGGAGGAAAAATCGTTCCATGCGATTATCCCGGAAATTAAACTTGTAACGAGCGGAACAATATCCATGGCTGGGTAAAAATTGCCGGATTTCCATGATGTGACTCATGACATGACGCGACGACATTGTTCTTGACGTCACTAATGGCATACTAATCTCCACGTTCGTGATAATACAGCACGTTACACTACCTTGATGCCTCTATTTTGACACCATGATTTATGTCACCTCAAAAAGTGATTACTCATTACTACATTATTATTATTATTATTATTATTATTATTATTATTATTATTATTATTATTATTATTATTATTATTATGTGGACTTGGCCTGTTTTTCACCACCCAATTTTTGAACACACTGAATTGGTGTTATAGCCTCGAAAAAAGTAGCACTGCCGCATTAACCATATTTAACTATCCGATAACAACTAGTACGATCAACTGATCGCCGATAAAGCATGACCTAGACGGTGATAATGATACACTACCGTCTACATGCAGTGCCAATTACCAACCTGACTTGATGTGTGAGGACATGGTTATGCCACCAGAAACGAGATGTATGGGCGGATAAATACGGTTGTGCATTTGGGTGTATAAGAGTAGGTGTTGGGTAGGTAGGTGTGTGGCCTTAGTTGCCCCAGTTTCTTCTTGAGCGCCCTTTAAAACCCGTTAAGTTGTCCACTTCCAAAAGTTGAAGCTGGGCTTCCCATTGGAGGATACCAGTCGCACGGGGGTGACTTTGTAGGTGTTACGGAAACACATCTTTCTTATAATATCTTCTCCAAAAAATGCAGGCTATTTTATACCCGGCTAAGAACTAACTTCTGTCACGCCCACATCCAGAGGCAATACCGGTAATCAACAGATTGGGGGAAAATGGACCCTAGTCACGCTCATGGTAGCCCTTCACCAACTTGAAGCTATTTTGCGTCCGAGGATATTTTTTTTTTCTATTTGTGAAAGCTTGCAGGATGTGGGCTAAAAATGTATATCCTAAAGAAAGAAAACTGCGTTGGTCACGTGATTCGAATCAGACATTAGCAGGTAGTAATTTCTGGGGGACCTTCAGGCATACCCTGTTCGATTGTTACCTTGTGTAAATGAGTTACGAGCTTTGATATTTACCTACTGGATACAACTAATAAGCAATAACTTGTCTGACCTTTACACGCAACTTCACAGCCCAAACTGGAAGCATTTCCCAGCATACACATATTTAAAAAATCTATCGCGATTCATCCCATCATAAATGTCACAGTAAATAAGGGCAAGGCAAATAACGATCGTACGAGTTGCGTGTATTGCCATCGGCATAATTCATGATCTGTGTCGGGGCCGCTAAACAATTTTTGCTGTCATAACCCACTGCAGTGGTATTCTGGTAAAAACCCATAGCCTGCAGTCTACCAAAATGATTGATTTATAAAGAGGGTCTAAGAGTTCGTTGATCTCTGCCAGCAGTAGTTTGAACGGAACCCGTCAACAAAAGGGCGTAATTCAAGTTTGGCCAGGTCAGGTGCTATTATCCTCCCACTTTAACAATTCAGGTGCCAATGACGTCGACGGGAATTCCTCCCAAATGCACATATGCAATGTCCCATGCATTATAAGGACCCGAATATTCGAACGGAAATCACGTCACATCCGCACTGATTCACGCGAACCATCTGTTCCGTTCAATTGAACACCTTATCAGAGTGATGAACAGGTAAAAAAAAAATGTGGCAACGACGTGTCTTTTACTCAGGTGTAATATGTGGTATCTTCTCGCGTGATGCGCACAAAATTCCTTCACGCAAATTTTAGGCCATATTTCTCGCTCCCTTTCGTCTCTTCCTGCGCACATTTCGTGTTGCTTTTCCGCCAAAATGTCATGCCTATCGCCTTAATCTGTAATGTCGAAGTTGTCCTGACACTGAGAAAAATTTATGGATATGAACTAACAATATAATATGAGATGGGACCCCCCCGAACTTCCGGTTCTGTAACGGTGGCTCACTTCCCTTCACAAACATACAAAAAAAATATATAGCAGCGGTGGTTGTTGACTTGTCTGCTAATGAGTATGTACCGTAATAGTCACTAGTTTCTCAATCCAGAAAAATTCATGTCTTGCACAACGCTTCCCATCCAATTACATCTAATTTGATGGCCCTGGTTGCGACTTCATCCGAGTCACGACACGTGGGAAGCCGAAAATTTCTGTCGTCGTAATGTAAGGTACCGTACGCAGTTCACAGTAAAGCTATAGATATCAAAGATAAGTTCATCACGCGAAACGGATGCGTTCGTTTTTATTGGCTTGTTTCTTCAGACCAAAGAGTGGTCTGGCCTGGCCTAGATGCACTGCAGAGTAAGTCAAAATTGCACACTATTTGAGTTGGCAAAAAGTTGAAAATTCCTCTACAGTGAAACTGCATAATAATAATAATAATAATAATAATAATAATAATAATAATAATAATAATAATAATAATAATAATAATAATAATAATAATAAAGTGTAAAGGTAATTAGGTCCAATGTGAAAGTGACAATGCATTGTCCAGAAGCTCACTTTTCAGAACATGAGCACTTTAATTGCTCCATAATAATCCAGACTAATATTCCCATCCCATACCACCAATTAAAATCAACCTTCTCCAGCCTTATTACACCACGTTTGCTACGTTAAAATCAATTTAGATTCTAACCCATGTAATTAATAAGAAAAAGGTATCCGGTGGTATTCATGCACCCAATAAATAATTGATAAAAATGTGAACGCCTCCCAAGAGGACCCAAAGAATTGTATAAAAATGCACCCCAAATATCCACCGGAATAGTAAAGCAGACCAGTTCGCACACTTTCCCCTTTACTCAGGAATTCTCTTTGTGGCTAAAATTACGCAACTTGTGGTGGACTGAAGTTTTCTTAGAGGGCGAAAGATTCCACATAGGGTGGGAAGATACAGTTCCTCGTCACCCACTCCGATTGTTGCCCACTTCAATGCCCTAAATAGAGCGAGACACCAAAGAGTGACAGCATGACAATTGCGTGATCCAGATTAGGTTGGTGTGGTTTAGCATGTGGTCATTTTATTTTTATTTATTTATTTATTAAATAATTTTGTGGAACCGATGAAGACAGGTTTCACTGCTTTATTATTCATGTTGGTTAAAGGGCTGAGCTTAAATGGCACCTTTCATGTCCTGAGGTAATACGAAATCGTCCTAATAGCCCAGTTTGGAATTAAGTAGGAGCCTCTGGCATCGGTAATTACCTCAATCATCCTTGTGCAAGCCCTCAGGCCAGCTCAAATATGGCGTGGGAAAATCGATGAAATACCTCCTCTCTTTACCCTTTCATAACGTACTTTGTTTTATTGCTTACCCCCCTAAGGCGTTTCCACTAAAATTTCTTAAATGGCACATAAAAGACGATTCTAACTGATGTGACTCCACAATGCACATTGTTCAGTTCCTGTTTGGTCAAGTTGTAGCACAAGTGGAAACAAAGGTATGAAGGTGGTAGGTTTCCTTCAAGGTCCTCTGGGTCGGTTGGGGGATCGATGGTCCTTGGGGGCGGGCTCCACCGAGGGATTATGGGGGCCCATGGAGAGAAAAAATAACAAGAGGACCTTGCAGGTAGCACGAGGTAGAACTGACTGCACTTCTGAGGACCTTGAAGGCGTCCCCAATTTGGACGAAGTTATTGGATTCACCCGGTCCATCGTAGTCTTTGTCACACTACGTCACTTGTTACGCTTGCCTTGCACGAGTAGCAGTAGGGGGGCTGGGGTTTTCCATGTACCATGTACCGACTCTAATGGCTTACAATTGAGAAGGTAACTATGTGACGTAACTTTTTCGTAGAATTGGGTACGTCACTGCCCAGTTCATTACTATCATGCGAGTAACCTGATTGGCTATTGTGGTTATGTAAGTTAGATCGATGTCCTAAGGGTTGCCATGGTCTGGCAGCACAGCACGACCTTATGACGTCGATTACTCCGCTCTGGAAGAGGTGCTTTTATGGTGTACTTACAGCACGCATATGTGACTCTAAAATTAACAAGCATGCACGATGCTAAGGCACATGTCTACTGCACAAAGAACAGGAAAGTAACCTGAGCACGTGCTGGAGATTCTTCCAGTTCATATTCCTTTCTTTGAAACATAGTCATTTGTGTATAATGAGCTAGTTTACAAGCAAAAGAGCTACAGTTGTCATGCAAAGTTGCACGTGTTGATTACAATACAAAGAAACATTGTTTTTTTCAATGCAGATCCGTCCTGACAGGGGGGGTAAATCTATACACGTTCTTTTATATTTTCCGACATTTTTTCCCACCCAAAACATGAAAAGTGTTACGTTGTATTCACCCTACGAAGTTGGTCATTCCGGAATGATCTCGAGGTATTAAGGCTATGAGTCCACTTCCAGACGAACAAGAGAGAGGACCCATTTCAGAACCGACATTTTGTATTTAAAAAACACGGATCCCCCCCAAAAAATCTAGATCAGGTTAATCAATAATGTCCTGACCCCCTGTACAATCAGAGCCTGCCACGCATCGCTGACTTGTGGAGACAACGACGCCCGTGTGAACCAACTTCTTTGTGCGATACCCTGCGTCCTCTGCACCTGAATCGTGATAAATCAGTTGGGCACGTGATGCGGCATCACGATCCCGCCCTGTATAAATGGAAGACTCTGGCAGTCCTTTCATTCCCTGGTCCCGACTACGACCTCGGGTGAAGGCAATGATGCCGCAAAGTACGACCTGAATCAGAGCATCAAACTTTGAGACGTGTTGTCTCAGGGAGAGATGGAACCTACAAACTCCATGGGAACTATGGATTTCATAGCTGGTTTGCAGGCCAAAAACTGGGCCGCAGATAATTGCTATCCAGGTAGCTACGTGATGATCAAGAGACACGTAAGGTTTTGGGTATGGCTTGCACGCTATTATGGCCTGATTAGTGCGATTTTAGGGGGGTGATGGGTTAATCGTTGCAACTGGCAGTGTATAGCAGTGTTTTTTTTGGAAACGGTGCCGAGGGACTTTATAAAATTCAAAAAACGCAACAAAATAAAGCTGACGGCGGCCTTTCCACGGAATTCCCATTTACGCTGTTCCAGGCGCGGGGCGCCACCCCCTGGGTGGCGACTAGCTGACTTCTGCACTTCACCGTCTGATGTCGCTTCGATGCTGCTGACTGGTGCGGGTACTTTTTCCTATTTTTTTTGCCTACTTTTGGTAAGCTGGTACCTAGTAGCAAAATGATTTCAGGTATAGACTAATACAAAAAATAGCTCAAAATAGCTGCTATTTATGCTCACAATAGCTATCATCATATTGCCCACCCCAGGCACCCACCTGGGGCGAAACAATAGCTAATGACTGGGAAGTGCGCATGAAAGTCATGTAACGTGCTGACAAAGAAAATATTAAAGCATTGTGTAGTGATGGAAGAGATTGGGAGCATGAGGCAGCGACTCGAGGATGTTACTCAAGGAGAGATAACCATAACTAAAGGTGTTGGGAATGTTTTATGGCTTCTCACACAGGGCAGTCCCAGATGATCCGGATTGGGCCAAGTAGGGAGAGCTCCCACACATTTACCTTAGCTTAAGTGACGCAAAATGTATATAAGAAACTCAGGGTAAATCCGTGAGCTAGAAGATAATGAACGGCGGTTAATAGCGTCGAGTCATGCAAGCGTGGAGGATGGACGAGGAAGTGAAGTTGAGCAGTTAAATGTCGACGATGGTAGTGCCAGTCCCTAGGAAAAAGAAATGCCTTTCTCCTCTTTCCAGCTCTTGTACAACCACCTAACTGAATAACAACGAACATATCTACATCAGCTGGCATTTTCACTCTCCGCCCTTCCCTAGGCAAGCAGGTCGCTTTTCCCTTCTTTTGCGATTTTTTTTTCCAGTATCTGTGAGAACCCCTCTGGCGACCATCTTTGAGATGAAACCGATTGGAAGACTACTGATTAGATGGAGAACCACACCCATTCCCATATGCACAGAGTAGTGGGTTGGCCGGTGGCAAATCCAGGAGCATTCAGGTATAAGACGTGGGCCACCGACCAGCATCATCCTCTGGGTAAAAGAGCGTTGACCCTTACACACAGACTGGATACTCCAACTCTTGCCTGAGAAGCCTGACTTCCTGCACTAGAAAAACCCATTTTGTTCTTGTGCATTGCTGGTGTTATGAAATGCTGGCCCCAAAATAATGTGGAGTGTGGTCAATCGTGACTTTCAATATAACTGTTCGTTTGTGATAGGTCAGGTAAAAAAAAAACGTGCTTGAAGACGTGTAAAAATTGAGTTTCGTGTATACACTCAACTTGTCCCCATAGACGGTGGTAAATTACCTAGGGGTCGTACAATTATTTCGGAGGTTAATCACTCCTGCTTAGCAAGTGAGAAAAAAGCGGAACGCAATTAATTGCGCGAAATTCCTGATTTCGAGGGATATGAAGATGAAACCTGTGGAAATCCTCTTGCAGCTTCACGAGCACTGATTATTATCAGTGTCCCCTACACCAAACTCATCTTCATCTCAACCCTCACTTTTTTTTCTTAGGATTCCAAGCAGTGCAACGAATATGGAACGGAAACCATCAAACAGGGTCAGCATATCTTGAAATCAGAGTGGGCTTTCCCTCAACCAAATTTTTTTGTTAATTATATTTGATTTAAACATGTCAATCTCACACCTGCTTGAGCATGTCGAGTAGGAAGTTTCACAATTTTAGTAAACATCCCGAGGCTGTGTACCAATCCAACAAGAATGATGGCACTTCAGGCAGAGTATAAGATAGATGGTCTGGTTACCTTCTATATTATAGAAGGTAATCAGACCATCTATACAGTATCTTACTCTGCCTGAAGTGCCATCATTCAACTATACAGTATGCAGTAAGTCAATGAGCCATCGATATTTGCCTGCTTTATTATTTATAAAGGGCATACGGTCTACGTTATAAGTTATACATTATAGTTTGCCATATATGCCTCTTGAGAACTCTTCTGTCTTCTCTATATAGAGAACACACTTCCGAAACATCTGATACCGGTAACTGTGACACGTGCGTAAAGTAGAACACAGGATACACTGGGTGTGATCCAAGGTAAGTCAAGCAAAGTACAGGTAGTTTTTGAGACACTGGAGGGCGTAGGGACTTCAATCTCCGCGCAACTACACAGTTGATGATGGGGGTAGGTCGAAGAAAGGCCTACTTGGCAAGACCATAGCGGTTCCACCCGAGGACTCCCATTCATGTACCAATCATTTTTACATCAACAAATCCGGGACCTACTCCAGGCTATTCCTACACGCATTCATGCAGATGCTTACAGAGACGCCCCACTTATTCTACTATTGCCCCACTTGAAATTAGATACATACAACCGCGATTTCAGGATAATGTCGCAATTAAGCGGATTGGAGTTTCCAGCACACTTTTTAAACATTAATGAGGGATACTCGCATGCTATAAAAATCTATTGTGGAAATGGTAATTGGGTGAATGTTCGTGCACATTTTGCACATTCAGAACTTTCCATAAAATATGGTTGGAATTACCCGATACAGTACTGTACATCTGAAGAAGCAATCTATAGGAAGAAAGTCATCTAAGCAATAAGGACACCAGCGGTTAGGACTGAAGGTTGCTCTTTGGATTCGCTTTCACCTTCTTCGCTCATTACACAACAAGAAGAACCAATCTGAGCGAGACCGAAAGTCCGGTACCCCTTTTTTTTAAACCCCACCTAATTTTTAGCAAATTCATGGTGTTTGTGTCCTCGTCCTACAGGTCCGTCTATACCACCGTCTTTTTATGCTATTTGTGCATTGACCGTGAGTGTCCAGAAAAAAAAGGACCGGATCACTCGTATTATCCCTCCCTTTTCCTGTCATTTTGACTCATAAGAAGTCGACCAAAGAAACAAAGAGCAAAAATACCTCCTCGAGTTGCCATAAAAAGGACAATAAAAAAGGGGGCAACCTTCGCGCTTATGGTTCTCCGACAGTTACGTCCAATAGGCAGCAAATTTTTTTTGCAATTCGCACATTTTTTTTACAGTTTCGCGGAATTTGTAATGTTGCATGCATTTAACAAAATGGTGACGACACTGTCATAATTGAGCTAACTTTCCCCTCTTTGCTCTGTTTTCCAGCATAGTGCGCAAAGATAGATCCAGATTACGCATGCAAAGTTGGGTTTCTTTTTGTAACCACTTACATGGAGTAAGAAAGCTTCTGTGTGGCTTACATCCAAAAAGTAATCGCCATATAGGTAAACATGCGTGTACTTGCGTATTAACCGCGCCCTTTTTGCTACCATATAATCATAATGGGTGTGGCCTCTCCATTTTCTGTATGTAGATTATCAAGTTCACGGTTTTTTAATGCCTTTTGGCACATTGTCGCCTTTGGCTATTGTTTTTGGAGCAAATATAGTTCCGTGATGCCGTTTCCGAGTGGCATGGACCACGACCATAGGTATCTTAGTATGAAATCCAGATGTGGTCACGCAGTCCAAATTGTGGCGGTTTCGCTCCCCTTGTTGCCCACAAAACAAAAGATAACACTGCAAATGAGCTAAAATCGGAGAAATTGCCAGTAATGTCGTGCGGAAAGATTACAGCTGTAACATAACGACTCTAATAATTTTTGTATTGTACTGTAGTAATAAAATATGGATACACGCTATAAACTTTCAACACCTTA
>JYFJ02003461.1:0-41183 GCA_000934665.2 Catajapyx aquilonaris | reverse complement strand
ATAATCGTCCGTCTTCGCTTTCCTCCTCCCTTTCGACATTCTTTTCTTCCCCAGTGGGTGGTATCGAGGATAACGATAAAAAGAAATCCTGACTAGTACTTGGAATCATCTTCCGGAAACGATCAGGTGGGTCTATAGTTTCGTTTCAAAAAAATTGTGGCTTATTATGATTACATCTGTTTCAAAACGGCTTTGCATGAAAGCTTTATTAAAATTTAATAAAGCTTTCATGAAAACCGTTTTGAAACAGATATAATCATAAGCCACATTTTTTTTTGAAACGAAACTATGGACCCACCTGATCGTTTCCGGAAGATGATTCACTTCTGGATGGCTTCCATGACTCGTCAGAGTCAGTTGAACTCATGTCAGATTCTTGCTCACTTGATTCCGTCGCCACAAATAAACGTTTTCTCGCAGATGAAGAAGACCCTCCTCTCCCAATGGCGGCCATCTTGGTGTGGCTTACGATTGTGACACCACTGAATATTTGTCACTTTTCAAAATCTGAGAAAATCGTAGAGATCTCATAGCCGTCTGTTCACAATTTTCGAAACTGTACTGTGTCCATAGGTAAACCGGTGCTGCCACAGTAGGAATATACCTGCATCTCGAAAAATATGAAATTGTGGCATACGATTATCTCTCACCGACCCCTTCAATTTTCAACTTTCAAGCCCAGGTTTTCACCATCCCATCCGGAAAGTAACTTTTGTATTATAAAATCTACAAAGCACCTCCAGAATTTTTATTATACGAAGCTTCAACTGTGTACTTTTTTTTCAACATAGTTTCCAGCCAAATCTAGAGGCATGTGTCATAGGGTTACAGAATATTTTGTATGCCTATGTCATAGAAGTGTGCTTCCAACCATTTCCATGACCCCTGAACGCTGGTCTACAACTTCTCGTCATCGTCAAACCTCTGTTTTGCATGCAATTTCTTCATGTCTATGGACATGTGATAATCGCTAGGCTCTAAATCCCAGCTCTGAGGAAGGTGATTGAACAATAATATTCTCACATTAATTGTTGCGGCAGGATTCCAGTACGCAAGGCAGTAGGCTGGCGGCATTGTCATGCAAGAAAAACACTCCGGAACTGAACATGCTGCTATGTTTCTTTATTATGGCCATCCTTAACTTTTGTAATGTCTCACAATAAACCTTTGGGTTGAACAAACGTAGCGGCATGGACATGAAGAAATGGCATGCAAAGCATAGGTTTGACAATGACGAGGAGTTGCAGTCCAGCATTCAGGGGTTGAGGAAATGGCTGGAGTCAAACTTCTATGATGTAGGCATACAAAATCTTGTGCAACTCTATGACAAATAACTCAATTTGGCGAGAAACTATGTTGAAAAAAAGAAGACATTGTGAAGCTTTCAGATGTAGCTGGGAGATCAGGGTCGGTTGTAACACTTTTTCGTTTAGAACTTTTAATTCTGTTACTTATGCATTTAGGTAAAAGTTTATGACATGGTGGAAATAAATCAACATTCCTCTCCTTAAAATTAACATTAAAAATTCTTAAGATTGAAAATCGATAGATTTATGAATGTTTTTCCAAGACAAGGCAGAGTGTTACAACTGACACCATCATAGGTGTGGTTGTAACAGAGGGCGAGGTCAATTGTAACACACACTCTTAATGGGAAAATGTGTACACTGTACTCCCGATTATCCGGGTGCGGATTATCCGTGCATTGCCAAAAAATTAATTTAGAAATGAAATCCGAAAAAAATGTCAAATGTCTCGCAAATGAAGAAAATAATATAGGGTGATCGAAAAAGAATGCGTGGATTTTGAAACCTTATAACTCGTAAACTTGTAGACAATGATTTAAGTTTTGAAATGCTAAGAAATGTCTAAAGTTTTGATCTGACCTTTGTTTGTTTCGATATGAGCTTCATTTGTTGCTCGGCAGATTTTAAAAACTGTATTTGGCCTCGTGCCAAACCCGCTCAATCATATCTGTAGTTACCCTTTCAATCTTATCCCGTAGGTGCTGGAGGTGATTGGTCTTTACACCACAAGCATTGTTCTTGATGATTTACATTTTACATAAAAGGTCACCTCATCCATGAAACAAACCTGCACTAGGAAAGTTTCATTTGTTCAGCCTCCCATTGTGCAAAGTCTTGAATGAAAAGTTTCTAAATGCCCAGCCCCTCCCAGAAGTCCAGATCTGATCCCAATTGACTTTTTTGTAGAGATACATGTATGGCGAAAAGATCTGGCATCTCCAGCACCTACGGGAAAATATTTCAATGGTTACGCCAGACATGTCTGCGTGGATTAGGCAAGGCCCCAATTACCGTATTTACATTTTCCAGACAACAAATGGAGCTCATATCGAAACAAACTATAGCAAGACCAAAACTTTAGACATTTCTTAGCATTTCAAAACTAACACCCACATTAGCTAATGAAAGTATGGTTGGTTGATAGAGTCTGTACAATAATAATAATAATAATAATAATAATAATAATAATAATAATAATAATAATAATAATAATAATAATAGTGGGTAGTGCTTCTGACCCCTTGGGCACAAGCACTTTGACCTTTATTTATTTTTTATTGATTGGTGTTACATTTTGGTGCCTATTCATTTGAATTGCCTGGGCCCACGGGCAGGATGACAGGAGCTGATGGCAAAGTTTCCAAGATGGTACATAATTTATGAACGCCCCCGGGTGGACATGTCTAGCTGAAATTCCACCCGAGATGAAGCCAGAGATGACCCAACTCTGCACGAGATGAAGGGGGTGTCCCTGGGCTGGGATCTAACCCAGGACCTTAACATCCATGGGCGCATACGTTACTGCAGCACCACTCCCCTAGAGTCTGTACAATATGCAGTGCTCTTTATGCTAACTGCTGGTCCATATTTGTGTGATGTCTTCATTTTTGAATTCCCATATTTGACGGCATGTAAGACGCACCCCCATTTTAGCAGATCGTATTCAGTAAACAAAACTTCGTATTGTATGTTCACATTTAAGACGCAGAGAGATTTTTTTGAGCAAGTTTTTGGGGGAAAGTGCATCTTATATGCCGTCAAATATGGCAACTGCTGGCAAATTGTTTTAAAGGCTACTGTTTTACTCACTTCGTTAACATCTGGGTATCAATTATTTTTACTTACTGTGCAGGTACAGTACAGTACCACTCATAAAGAATGGTACGACTCTATGGACAAAATGTTTATTCTGTTCCCAACCCCTGGGTTACCAGCATGTTTTTAGGGGTCATGAGGAAGGCTGGGAAAAGGCAATTAAAATCGAGAAAAAAAGAGAAGAAAAAAACAAGGCAAAGTAAGATAATTTAAGGGGGGAAATTCATCTCAAATCTATGTAAGCGTTGTACCAGGTTGAACATTTTGGTAATGAAAAATTTCGGAAAAATTCAGGAGGGGGTCATATGGGTCGCCAGAGATCTAGGACAAGTTGTCCATAGTGTCGCGACGAAATCAGGTTGGGAATAATGGTGGATATCAGAATAAACACGTCGTCCATAGAGTCGTACCATTCTTTATGATGAGCGGGACTGCACATGCCTGCATATCTCAGGGCAATGACATTTATATTCCTAAAGCCCTATTCATGCTTGTCACGATTTTTTAGATCGCTCTTCAACAAATTGCAAACTGCTGGTGCCAAATAATTGTGTATACAGTGTGTATCATAATGTAGCTCACATGTGTATCAACAAAAATATTGTGAACTCTCACAAATCCTGTTGATGGCCTGAGAGGGTCGAAGCTTAAGAAAGAGACTAGTGTCGCTGGGAAATGCATATTCAGTTTTGCTGACGCATGTGTATTTGTGGGTCTGCTTTGGAAAAGGAATACCAACATGATGCAGGAGTATGCAAGATATTTCAACTGATACAGATGTGAGCTAACTAATGAAACACAGGTATGTGAATTAACTTTATAACATTGCTGATATGCTAAATGGGTTGTGTGACAAATGGCATTTGCTTTCAATTTTTGATTCTTTACCTGATAACAGTAGGCCTACTTGGTGTGGCTTTTTTCTTTGTTAGTTTCTTTGTGTAGTTCATTGTAATGAGGAAGCTTTCATTTTTCAACAGATACACCTCGAAGAAAGCTGAAGGTGTCTGAGCTACTTGCCTCAGAAGCAAAAAGATGCCACCAGATCATTCACCAGACTCTGATGAAATTGTAGTGTCTCGGCCCACCAAAAAAAGAAAACAATTAACAGAAGAAGAAGCAGCAAAAGTTGGAGAGGAATTGAAGGCACTACAGTCATCTTATTACACACGTCAGGTATGTTTTAAAGTTTTGTCATAATATATTGTTATCAGCTTCATTTAACTTCTCAGTATCAAATAAGTGGATTTTTTTTTGCAAGTGCCAGTGACTGCTCTGACTCAGCCAGGGGCCAACACTTGTGGGCAATATGCCACAGTCAATTGACAGTCCCATACAGAGCTCCATGTGTGACACACACATCCTCCTTATCTCCTCTCTCCATTGAGTACAATCAACCAGTATTGCAACTATGTGTGGCTGTTTGAGTTAATGGCATGCTGCAGACAAGTTTTCTTTTGTATCTGTCTTTTGTCCTCTTGCACAGTACAGAAGCTGCCTGCAGAATGTAACTTGCATTCTTCCAAAACAAGTTAACCCTTTGAGGCGTACGATCATCATATGATCTGCTGGTTTTTGAACTGGGCCTGCTAGAGTTTAGACAGAAATGGCACAGTTTGATGCTCAAACTGCTCTTACCACCTCGTGGAAGGGGGCTCAACTACTATGGCGTATGCTAATCACTTAATCAGTTTTTCCGCCTCCCAGCGTGAGCTAAACATCCCCCCTCCTGCGGCGTCAGAACAGGGTGCCCCGTGAGTCTGGACTCTCGGAATTTCTCATAGTACAGTGTTTTAGTATTATTTTGTAAGCATAGTAACAATTTTATAGTGACTTTAAAAATTGAAATCAGTTTAATTACATTTAAGTTAATTGCATTTAAAAATTTCTTCTGGAACACCCTGTAGATAACTTTTTCTGCATTTTACATTCAAAAGGACCACCACTAGTTAAAATGATAACTATTGGAGCATATTGTTTTTCATTAATATCACTCCTACTACAAATTTTTACCAAGAAAAGAAAAAAATTGCCGAAAAAACTCCTCCATCAAAGGGTTAGACCCTAGCTTTTTTTCTCAGGTTATGATTTCAATCTCTATGTTGGACAATGGATGCTCTCATATTGCCTACTGGTTGAGAATCCTGATAATGCGATATGCTTGGAACTGGAAGTGTTTCAAATTTTGGATTTTGGAATATTTGTATATTTGCATATAAAAATTAGGACAGCTTTGGGATGGGATAAATGCCTGAACATGATATCCATATACATTTTAAAACTTAATAGCGGTTATACGTTAACCCTGGAAGTAGTTTTGTACAGTTTTATACAGTAAAACCACATTATCCATAGAATGAAGATCGTGCAGAAGAGGGTGCATCTATGTCATAATAGTTGTGGGTTGCATTGGAACATGCCTGGCTACAACAGTAAGCTTTGTTTTGCAGATGACATCCATGGAAAAACTTTTGGTATCAGAACTTTTTGGTTTTCCGAGTTTCAGATAAGAGATAGTCAACCTGTATTATTATTGTTATATCACTATTGTTGTTGTTATAGTAGGGCCTGCATGCCTTATCTTAGGGCAGGAGTGAAGTCAACCAGGCAGCCAGGGTGTCGGAGTGGCCAGAGAGGATCCTGCTTGCCGGCACATGGTACTCGGGGTACCTGACACCCTGTCCGTCGTCTGAGATGGGCAGGGTTGGGGAGTGGGGCGGGTTGTTTATAGTCTTTTTTTTGTAAGTTTTAATATAGTTGATAAGTTTGGTTAACTTGCGTCTCCCTTCATCACTGACTACCCCTTATAGGGAAATGTCGTGATGGTGTTGTTGTTTTTTGTTGTTGTTATATCAAGCTTGTTTGTCTTGTCACAGGATTTGGAGAGAATTTTTTGTCAACAAATGAGTGTTCAACTTAAGCTGCAAAGTGAGCTTGCGAAGGCACATCTGCGTATGAATGACCTGGAAAGGCATGTCGAACATTATAAAAGACGTGCATCACTGATGCAGCAGTGGGTGAGTCTGAATAGGTTCTGGTACCATTATTTTGGCTGTGAATAACAGTTAACTGCTCTTTATGGTCAACTACCCACCTCATGCATGTACGGATGCATGCACGGATAATCTGCAACCGTCTGATTGGGAATCCAGTGTAATGCTGAATTTCTTTTACCATTTCCTATTCTTCACTCTTGCACTATTTGTGTGTCAGGAGTATAACATGGAGGCAGGCTGTCTAATGTCTAATTTTGATTTAGATTCCATGTCTGGTAATGAAATCTTTAATATTAAAATCCTTGCGGGAGTTGGCCGAGCCCTCTGATTGGTCCGCCACATATTGTTACCGCCACCTCCCCATTGGCCCTGCGTTCTACTTATGCGCAATGGGGTGTAAACAACTCCTCTGTTGGGTTGTAGGGGAAACTGTCCATCCCTTCTCTGACTTCTTGCCCAGTTGGCACTACTGTGAAGTTGTTTACAGAGTCAGTTCCCTTTATGGAACGACAGACACAGGACAGACATGTTCTCACCTCTCACTAATTGGGCCGTTCGAAGACTGCTGAAGGGCTAACGTTACACCCTCCCCCGGCGATATGGTGCCCCGAATAGGTACCCAAGGCCGCAAGCCTAGAAAAGAGCGAGCGAAGCGAGTGGTTTTCTAGGCCTGCGCCCTAGGAAAATGCGATCAGACCGAGGGTTTTCCTAGTCTATAAATTTAAAATCCTATTCATAATGTTTGGTTATGCCCTCTAATTGGTCTGCCGCATATTGTTGTCACCACCTTCCGATTGCCCCCCATTCCTCTCATGCACTTGGGGGTGGGACCTCGTCATTCCTGTCCTGACGGGCATCAGGTGCACATCTCGAGCAGCGTCTCTCCCGTCACCTCATCCCTTCCCCCGCCTCGACCCACCCACCCTTCCCTCCTTCACAGTGATGGTTCGCCCAATTAGTCTCTGGGTATGGCCGTATGCACGGGTGTAGAAACATATGTATGGCCTTTCGAATGATGCTCTAACAATAACAATAATAATAATAATAATAATAATAATAATAATAATAATAATAATAATAATAATAATTGGAGTGTTCTTACCACTTACCACTATTGTCCCCTATTGACCAGTACCAATTGAAACTTGGCTTTTCCTTTTGGGCTTCAGGGCAACTAATGCTTACTATAATTATTAGTATACTCCTATTTCAGGTGAATAACTTAACAGTTGTGAAGAGGCGATATGCAATGCACATGAAGAATAGACGTGATCATTTTGTTCCTGTCAAGATAACTCGCTCTGTTGGACTTCAGGCTCGCATGGATGTGGTAAGGGGTTTGCCCACCCAAATTGTTGAAAATTCAGGCAGTTCCTTCAGCGTGATATGAGGAGGTGAGATGCAAAGTGATCTAAATCGAGAAAGAAGTAATTTTCAGGAGAGACGATTTTTTGTTGTGACCATTTCACGTTACTTATTTTTAGTGGTGCTCACCGCGGGATATGTTATCAGTGTTCACCAGATGACTATTTAACAGCAAGATGACATCAATAATTACTGAGTTATTAAACATTCTTTAGCCAATCGAGGTCACTTTGGAAAATTACGTACAAGAAAAACTAATATTCTGTACAAATTTTTTGGTGGATTATTTTAAATGGACTAATCAGTAGCTCTGAAGTACCACCACGTGATGGCATAATTATCTCAAAAATTCTATTTTTTGAAGATACGCTACTCGCGATTATGCATGCTAATGGCTGCACAGGTGTTGCCGGATAATTGGAAAACACTGAAATTTGGAAAATCGTTGTGGATTTCGTAAAAGACAAGCTATGCACAGGTTTTTAATGCACTACTGTACGGAGAGTATGCTGCTTGGTTGAATCAAAATAATGACACTTACCACAGATTTTTACTTTGTCCTCTAGAAAAAGTTATATATTTCTTCATTGTGCGAGACATATTGACAGTGGGTGGAATTTTCGTCCCACTGCTAGTTACTGCTACCTTACTATGACCAGTGTTGGCACTGATACTGCTGAATTTTTAATAATAATAATAATAATTGGGTTAGTGCACCGCCCGTTGGTGGGCATCTGGCACGGTACCTTTATTTGCTTTTTAAGTGTACAGCTACATATTTGGTCCTTTTCCGTAACGCCCGGGTACCGCGAGCGATAGGGGATGACAGGAGGGGATGTGCAAGTGCAGTGCAATGCTGTACGAGGTCATTTTGTGAACTCCCCCGGGTGGATTTGTCTGTAGGATATTCCACCCAGAAACGAAGCCAGAGACGACCCACACTCTGCACGAGATGAAGGGGGTGTCCCCGGGCGGGATTTGATCCCGGGACCTTAACATCCGTGGGCGCACACGTTACCGCGGCGCCACTCCGTCTCCCCCACTGCTAAATTAGCAGAATCTAGCAGTGGGACAAAAATTCGACACATTTTTTCGGACTTTAATGTTGAATTTTATTTTTTGGCAATGCACTGATAAACTGCACCCGGATAATCGGGAGTGCAGTGTAGATCACTTTGCATCTCACCTCCTTGTATGTTCTTGTCCTGGGCCCTGCACTAGAAAAAGTCCTTACAGGTTATGGTGTATGATGGTCAAAACAAGTTTGTGCCAGCTCCCGTTGGAACGAAAGCACCTATGGCTGGAGTTCCCCAGAAACTAGTTCCAGCCACTCCACCAGTGGTAAGAAAGTGCTTTTCTTCTGTGCATGCATTGCATATGTAGTGCTTTGCTACATTCGGTCACCTCCGCCCCACTCTGTAGGATGCGTTCCTTAAATTGGTGTAAGCAAGAAGCAGATGTCCTCTCTATTATCGAAATAAACCCGCAAGTCTTGAAAATTGAAGAATTGCCGAAATATATCCCCTCTCTTACCACTCATTTTCAGAACTTAGATCAAATGAAGTTGGTGAAATTAGAGACGTATCGTAGTTATGCAAAAATTAAAAATAATTTAAATAAAGAACTCAATTTCTCGTTAAATATGCCTCTTCATTTAACAAGGCTGCTGGTCAATTTGAGGAACCAATCCCATAGATTATACGCCAAATCCGGATCCCTGGCTTTCAACTCTGAAACTGTGTGCCCCAACTGTAATACAAATGACCTTCAAACTTTAGAACATATTTTTTATTGTTGTCCCTTATATGATACCCCAAGGCATTACTTGACAATGCTACATTGCAAGACATATAAACGGCGGTATATTAAAAGAGACGAACACTAACTACCAAAGTAACTCTTCTTACCCTCCTAAATTGTGAAATTTTTGGGATTTTCTAATTCTGCTTGGCCTATAGTGTTGTGCAAGCATCACCTCTGCTGCTAATTTTCATGTCAAAATACAAGCTGAATGCGATATTCCGAAGCCACAACACCTAGCAGCCAGTCGCGGGTCGCAGGTCCCCAGTCACCACGACTGTAGCACGCTCTAGGGTGGCACGAGCAAGGAGAATATGACCTCATATGCTTCGAAATCGATTTTATGGAGCAATTTACGAATCAAGTTTTATCAATCATTTACATATCACTGATATCAGTCGCGACGACCCATGACCGGCCTGCCGGGACCAGCAGTGATTTATGGACGGCCCCTTATGCCACCCGCCACTGGATGCAGGTGTTGTGGCTTCGGCATTTCGAGTCTTTTGGCTTGTATTTTGACCCTGCTAACGTGAAAATTAGCAGCAGAGGTGATGTTTGCACAACACTATAGTCTATAGGTCAAGCAGAATGAGAAAATCCAGAAAATATCAAAATTTAGGAGGGTAAGAAGAGTTAGTTTGGTTGTAAGACCCAAGAGACGGTGCTGGCATTGAATTCTAATAATTAAATTCAATTATCTCTGTCTTGTAGCCGAAAGCGAAAAAAATCAACTAGAGTGAAATTGTCTTTAAAAATGTCTCGCATATTAAAGGAACTAGATCCAAAAGGAAGTGCGCCCCGGCTCCATTTTCACCGTGTATAAATGTCACGTGATATACGAGGTAGGCGCCAAAAGTTTCTGTCCTGGCTATGTTCCAGGGGTGATGGAAATAAAACGACAGTATCATTTTTCAATATAGTCTCCTAGTACATCAATGATCCCCACTGGGGCCCAAAAATTGAAATAACTGAAAAGCACTTGGTCATAAAAAGTTAAAAACTTCACTTTAAATTAGAGGTGTGGCCACAGCATTTTCATCATTGGTGGCATTTGGTCCCATGTCTACCAGTAGAATTGGTGTCTTGGAGGGGCATGCTTTTCTGGTTACAGGTCCCCCTTCTGAGTTATCTTTCACAATAACATTGATCATTAGGGAAAATCTATAATATTAAAATGGTATGGTTATTCCCTCTGATTGGTCTGCCCCACATTGTTTCCGCGACGCTTCTGATTGGCCTGTATTCAGCACATGCGCAATCGGTGGAGGACCCATTCAGTTGCACGTTGATCGCCAGCAGGTGAGGGTCGCTTTTTGTCTCTCCCATCACCTGGACCTTTTACCCTTCACCACCCATGCCTGTCCCCCTTCGCTGCGACTGGGCTGTGAATCGGTCGCTGGTGTGGTTGCTGGTTATTGAAAAATGGCTGTATGCACTGGTGTAGAAATGTAAGGCCTTTCTAAATTCGAACATTACTGCATGTGTACCCATGATTCGAACGCGGGAGGTTTTCAGCCTGCCTTTTTTCCGTTCAATTCTACGTATTTGCTGGTGGTCAGTTTCTGACACTTCACCGAAAGAAGTTGAGTGAAGGTGAGTGCCTCGAAGACAGTGTAATTCCCATCTGTGAAATCTGTGCCTATTTAGAATGATCTGGATTGTATTGTTGGTTTCCAGTTGCGCCAACTGGTAGGTTGTTGACAGACAGTAAAGGTTGAGTTGGCACAGTTGGCATTTGGCAACCAACAATACAATCCATTTACCTATGTGCCCAGGCTTTAAGGTCACCCTGTATTGTTGTACAAACATTGGGTAGGCTCGGTTCGCCATCTTGAGTCACAGCCATTGGAACCGCATTTTCAAACTGCGCACCCTTAGGGGGGGGGGGGAGGGGGGGGAGTATTTTGTGGATGGTTGTTGGATGGGCATATAGTTAATAACAAGGTTTACACCACAGGCCTAGAAATTAGTGCTTCTACATATCCGGACTGTCCGGTATCCAGATATCCGAACCTGAATCCGAACCCTCTTCCCAGATCCGCACTATCCGGATAGTGTCGGACGGTCCGGATAGTCCGGGTTTCAGATCCGAAACTTTGTAACTATCCGGATCTTGGGTTCCGTATCGTGGGTGTAGGGTAATAAAAAGAGTTCATACATGAACAGTCTCTTCTTTAGTTAGAGAAATGTCAATAATTTCAATTACATTCACAACATACATTATGAAATGAAGACTATTATAGCTTCCATAGTACCGGTGAAAGAAAGTGCAGTGTTACCTAGACGTAATCGAATTTATTTGACTTATTTCATAGAAATGAACCCTACAATCCTAAGCCCACACATGAAAAAAAAAATGAGAAACCCGGGATTGAGATACACTAGGCCTTTGGGATGGACCATTTGACTTGAGGTTTTTACCTGCCTCCAATAAATGCGTTTTTAATTATGCGAATAAAATTTGCTCATTTCTCACATCAAACGTTCGATCTGGATCCTCGGATCCCGATGCGTACAAAGTGTCTCGGACCGGATCCGAAACCCGGACTGTCCGGACCGTCCGACACTATCCGGATAGTGAGGATCTGGGAAGAGGGATCTGAAACAGGCTCGGATATCCGGATACCGGACAGTCCGGGAATCCGGATAGATGTTGAAGCACTACTAGAAATAAAGGAGCGAAGCGACTGGTTTACTGAGCCTGCACCATGGAAAAATGTGAGCGAAGCGAGGGTTTTTCTAGTGTGATAGTAAATTCTTCATTGGCCTGGTGACACCAATTAAAACGCCTGCAGCAATCACCTCCTTACACACAAAATTAATTGGTACTGGGAGCATGCATCTCTGTTTGAAACTTGTACTTCCTGCAGGTGCAGCCAAACACAACCATTACTGGTGTAGGACCTTCTGGAGTAGCTGTTAAAAAGGGCAGTAATCCTGTTCAGACAGTCTTGTTGAAGGGGATTATGCCATTTGCCCAGGAAGGAAGTCTTCCACAGGCTCATCCTGCCCCATTACCTCAGATTAAACCATCATGTTTTAGGATGGCTGGTTGGAAAGACTTGCCACCAAAGCTGGAATTAAGGGTTTCCCTGGAGGACAATGGTAAGACATGACTGTAATATTCTAATGATATTCCTGTGTCCTATGTAAAATCTACAACTACATGCTTGGCTTTTGCAGGTATTGGTCTAGCTTGGGACATCCCTGGAGTCCATAACCATGCTGAGATCAGCACCTACCAAGTATTTGCTTACCAGGAAAGTCATATGCCACCCAACCCGTCCTTGTGGGAGAAGATTAAAGATGCCAAAGCCTTGCCACTGCCAATGGCTTTCAAACTAGCTAAGGTGATTTAGAATGCATTTAATTCGAATCACACATTGCAACCACATGGGCACTGAGTTGTATTTGTGCAGATTCTGCAACAAATTTTGCAATATTGGGGGGGGGGGGGGGGGGGTNNNNGGTGGGGGGGGGGGGGGGGGGGATTCATGCAAGAGGCGAAAATAGGTGGAATATTTCTGGCAGGGTGTCAAAGAGACAGAGCATCGCATAAAAATGAAATTTTATGACTTTGATCAGACAGAATCAGCACAAAAATATAATACCTAAATGTAGGCTGTTTTTGCTATTTTGCATCAGTGAGTAGGATTTATTTTGTAAGACTTTAAATTGATGTCCCACATTTCTTTTTTGATTATTATGTAACAAAAATTTTCAAATAGGCAAAAAATGCAAGATTCAAAACTAGTTAATTGATGTTTTGTTTGTGTTCATGTTAAAAATATAATTATGCTCTTTTCTTCAGTTTCAGGGAGGTCGGAAGTATCATTTTGCTGTAAGGGCCATTGATGTCCATTCCCGATTTGGCCCATTCAGTGACCCACTAAGCATTATGCTAAGACAGAGTCTGCCATGAGTAGTACGCTTTCATATGGTGTGCAAGTGTGCTGGAGTACAAATGAGAAAGTCTGATTTATTTTTTGTTGCATAATATCATAGTATACGGGAAGAAATTTCTATTGTTAACAATTTCTCTGTAATCAATAGTGCTTATTGTCGCTGTTCTGACAAAACCTCGTAAGCAACAAAAAACAAATGTCACCGGAGACACAAAGAACCATTTTCCGAAGGCATGAGTCGTAATAAAATTATGAGTCATTATTCCTAGCTTGCCTAAATGATTACATGAAAGGCAGTAAAGGCCCGTTTCCAAAGAAGCTTCAGCTTGAAAAAGTGAGCTCTGGAGCTCATCTTAGCCGGTGCTTCACAGCTAGCACCCTCAGACCGGTTTCCAAAACAGCTTTGGCTTCACAAGCGGAGGAGATTGTTCTTCAGGCTCAAGGTCACTCTTTGTCTCTCCTCGCTGCCTCCCCCTGCATGCCCGAGCAGCTCCTTCCGTGACCTTCGACAGGTCATCTTTTTTTTCTCCTCTGCTTCCCTGGCCTCCCCACCCTGCATCATCGCCCCACCCCTAGCCACCTCCCCACCGAGATTGTCCCAGGTGACCCCACGAGCCACGTCGGATTGGTCAGAAAGACGCTCTAGCTCCAGCTCCAGCTGGAATATCGCCTCGTGCTCGATGTTCAAAGCAAGCTGAATTGGAGAGCTAGAATATCGACCCAGCGCTAGAAACGCGTTGCGGCTGGAGCTAGAGCGAGCGCCAGAGCACACTTTTTCAAGCTGAAGCTTCTTTGGAAACGGGCCTTAAATCCAGGTTTCAGAACATCATGGCCTGTGGAATGATGTTAATAAAAATGGTGCTTACGTGCTTATAGAATAGTGCTGTCCTGCCCCAAATGGCTCATACGTGGTTTTATAGCAATATAGGGTATAATAATTAAGAATGCGACCAGACACACCACAATGCACTCATTTTTATTTTTTTTATTCACCAAAGGTTATTATCCATGAGCAAGGTTGTCATAAAAATCATGGCAATCAGGAGGAATTACAGGGGGCACACTCCAAGATTGATCCAGGGCTCCTACCACGTGCTCAGCTGTCATGGCGGAACTGTCACTTACGTGGTTTTGCCTTGGGTTTTACGCACAGAAAAGGCTTCCAACCATTGGGTGAACGGTTACGAGGTTTTCGCAGGACGTAAAGGGTGCCAGATTGTTCTCGAATGTGTAATAAAACGTAATCGGCACCTGGTGGCGCTTACGAGGTTTTGTCAGAACAGCGACGTTATGTTTTGCTTGAGTTGGACCACATCATTTGTAGGAAAGGGGAGACTGGTGTCAGTCTCAATTTCCTTCATATTTGGTAGTTCACCATGAGTAATAAGTAGATTTGAAAATTTATTTTTGCCAGATGCTGCATTTATGAATAAAAACAGGGCTAGGAAGGGTCAGATTAAAATTTTTTGACCTTCATAAAATGTTTAAAATGCTTTTCATGACACATGCATCCATCTAGATTAGAAATTTTGTGCTCTTTTATGCTTGCCTTACAAATGAGTTGTGCACAGAAGTGAATTCCTTTCCCCTGGCCAAAGGCATATTGCCCCTCCACACTGAATGGTGAGGCGAGGTTGAAAGTTAAACATACCATGACTGAAACATCGTATATGTATCCAGCTATTTACATTTTCTTGGGGACAAGTCCATTAGACAGGATGTTCAATAAATCATACCATTAATTCCACAGTGAAGGTAGCCCTTTTGCAAGCACTTAAGCTAAAAAAAAGTGTATAAATCCATACTGGCACCATAACTGCCATGTGAGTAATCTTTGCAGAATTTGACAAGGAACCTGTGATCCAAATGAATTTCATTGTTTTAATGATGCAGGATTTTTCATTAATAATGCTACCAGATGTTTTCACTGTGCAGTATAATACAGGATGATTCTCCCGAATGGAAACCCAAACATTCCTCAATAACTTTTTCAGGATGGTATGGTTCCTGATGAAAATTGACATGTACTTACCTTGTATCATGCCAAACAAGGTGTGACTAAAGAATATACAAAAAGTGGTCCCCTCCAGCATCCAAGAATTTTTAAATGAGAGTCTGCATATTGCCGAAGACTCCTTCAGATGTGGCGGCGCAGATGGCATCAATCTCCCACCCGCTGCGTGCTGTAAGGTGTCTTTGAGAGCATCAATATTATTGTTCGAGGGTTATTTTTGTATACACAGCCCTTCAACAAACTCCGTGAGAAAAAAAAAAAACAACCCATCATACCACAAAACGAATTGGACTGTTCCCGTGGCCTTGAGATGCCCTCTCGCCAAGCAGGTGTTTCACTCCCGCCAAGTCAGTGTCCACCAGTGGCGTAGGCGGGGGGGGGGNGGGGGGGGGGGGGGGGGGGGGGGGGGGGGGTTGTCCCCCCACCTGGACCCAAAAAATATAGTTCCAATCTGTAATTTTAAGGTGTTAAAACGCACATGCGCAAATACTGTAGCTTGTGTGAGCTTGAACAGCTTAAAAAAATTTCGCCTGTGGCGGGCCTCTTCGTTCTTCCCTCACATAACCCCCCCCCTTACAAATTTCCTGGCTACGCCGCTGGTGTCCACATCTGCAGGAGTCTTCGGCAATATGCAGACTCGCATTTAAAAAAATTCTTGGATGCTGGAAGGGACCACTTTTGGTATATTCTGTAGTCAGACCTTGTTTGGCATGATACAAGGTAAGCACATGTCAATTTTCATCGGGAACCATACCATAGTTAAAAAGTTATTGAGGAATGTTTGGGTTTCCGTTCTGGACTTTATAAGCAACAGATTAGAAATATACTCATTCTTTGATTGCCACACCATTATAGCATCAATGGAATCCAACAACTGCTGGAATGAAGGAGAGAAACCTCACTTCTATGCACAACTCTTATGTAAGGAAAGCAAAATTGGGTACAATTTGTACTCTCAATGAGCACACAATCTTATGAAACAAATTTTAAACATAATTATGTTGTGGAGGTGAGGGGTTTCAAATCAGATCCATGCCATGTCTGCCAGCCTGTTTTTAACCTTAACTCAACATCTGGAAATAAAAAATAACTTTTATGGATATTCATTACCCAGGCTGGACAACTTACCTACCATGTTTGAAGAAAATCAGAGGCTGACATTTGACTAGCATCCCTTGCCAGATGCAAAAGTTGATGTAGCATGAGGGTTAGAGCCTTACTCAGATGTCGATCAGTACGGATGGAACATGAGTCAAATTATAAGATTTAAATATTGTGTGTGCAATAAAGACTGCAGGAAGATTATGTATTTCCAAAGGTGTGCAAGTGTTCATAAAATTCCCAAATTCGTCCATATGAATGGAAAAACATCTCTCTGACCTTACTGTAAGACCCTATATTCCCTTTAGCTCTCAACTCAGCTCGCAGATCTGGTCTGTGAATCCATCTTGGAAGATGCCGGGGTCACTCATCTTGACAGCCTCAGCAACCAACTCTGCCTGATCATGTGGTTCCAGAGTTACTTTCACAATTTTTATAGATAGTTATTGAAACAGAAAATGGATGAAAGTATACTGGGGAAAATCTATCAATGCAGTGTTCAGTGAAATCTGTCTATGGTGGACACTGACGGTTCCAAGGAAAATGTCCAACATAGGGAGGTGTCCAGTGGCGGACTGGCCATATGGGCATTTAGGCAATGCCCGGTGGGCCGGGCTGGAGAAAAAGAAGAAAAAACTCCCACCCACCTAAAAATTTGGAAGAAATTTGGCTCATGTGGCATGAAATGTTTGAAATTACTAATTCATGATTGTTTGGAAAATGTGCTACCAATTTCATGAAATACACACCCATTCAAATCTACATTCACCTAAGCTCGTGTGACCTTGAACCCCCCCCCCCAAATTTGCGCCTGTGGCGGGCTCGCTCCCCGTCCTTTACGGCTTCTTCACCTAGTGCTTATGGAATCCTCCCCGCGATTTTTTTTCTCTGCCTACTACCCTGATTGAACTATTGATAAACAATGGGCTGGTCTGATAGGTGACATGCCTGGGCCGGTTTTAAGACCCAGTCCGCTCCTGGAGGTGTCCAACATATTAGGATTTCAATCTCGGGGGTTTCATAGTGCATACTGTACAGCAATCATCCAGTAATCAACTTCCAATGTATGTTTTCTTATTTTCGATACAGTACACAGCACAGTGTACATGCAATTTCTAGGGCGACACGGTGGTGTAGTGACGAGTGCTGCAGCCTTCCACCTCTAAGGTCCAAAGTTCGATCCCTGGGTCAGACAGAGGATACTTATGTGGATAGAGTTTTGATGGGTTCTCTCCGTGTTCGCGTGAGTTTTCTGAAACTGGTCTACTTTTTGGTTCATAAATTGTTGATAAGTCACTGGTTTAATCAGAGAAATTTCAATTTCTCTTGGGTGGGAAAAATGTCATCAATAAGAGTGGTATGCCAAAGCATAAGGTTCTAATAGGGCATTCTGATAAAAGGTGGGGTTTATCATTACAATCAGGTTTTACAGGACATTCAGCTTTTCATGACAGGAACCGCATGCTAACCCAAAATATGAACTAAATTAAAACTTGTAAAAATAAACCTATAAACAACCCGTCCCGCCCCCCCACCCCTGCCCATCTGTCAGACGACAAACTCTCAATATTAAATTTAAATATTACACTATGCAACGCGGTCGAACGCGGTACTTGGAGAAATCAAGTGTCCCCCACCCCCCTGGTAGAGGAATCAGGAACTGTTAATTTTTTTTTTTTTTTAAATACCCCGTGCTAGGCATCAAAGGCCTCTTTGGGGGGTGGCACACCACCATTAGTTTTCTCTGTGTGTTTTACACTTTTTTCTTCATTCACCGGTGCAAGGAGTCAAGGATGTCGGGTAGGGGTAGGGATTTTTTGGGGAGGGAACATAGGTGCAAGTGCAATGTCTACAAATGGGTCATGTGCTGTCCCCGAGGAGGTTACGTTGCCAGACACCTCCTTGGTGCAGGTCAGAGACCCTCCCGACACAGGTGAAAGGAAAGTTCCCCAGGCGGGGATCGAACCTGGGGCCTTTCACTCAGCAAGCCGTGACGTTACCATCACGGCCACCACACCTCCCCAGGAACTGTTAAATTCCTCCAAGTGACAAGAATATTCTCCTCCAAACGACCAGAACACCCACAGGCCAGCGAGAAGAACCAGCATACAGAAATCCACACCCGAACTCCAAGTGCTGTGCAGGACAGAGAGAGAGGCAGCATGACTACCAGTGTCTACCTATGCATTACTGTGCAAGAGATATTTGCCAAACTTGTAGTTCTGCACAGCACCCAGAGCCCGAGTATGAACTTCCAGACGCCGACCTCCTCCCACCAACCTGCAAACATTCTACCCATTCTGAAGAATTCAATGGACACTGCCATTCCTCACAAATCCGTGAATATTCTACCCATTAACCTACGCCATTTACACCTATCCAAACAAACAACCTTAGCGCCAGCCACGTCCATGGTCCTATTGACACATGAACGTCTCGGCTTAACACTAGCAACACCTTTAAGACACTGACCCACCTGGTCCAACCATGTCTTCCTAGGCCTCCCCTTGCCCCGTTGTCATACAGTTGACAATAATTGTCACTTGAAGACATAAAAGCATGCTTCACAAGATTTAATGTATGCAGAGCTCAGCTTTTTAGAAAAAAACGGGAATACATGAGGATGCAGCAACCAATAGCGGCTATCTTCGCCAAACCCTATTCTGAGAAAATGCCAATTTTGTATATTCGATTTGTATGTCTGCAAATGGGATTTCCAGATTTCATCCTCATGTAATGGCTGAAAAAAAAAAAAAAATCATTTCAATCCGGCTCTTTGGCTCATTAGGTGCACCTTTACATGAAGATGTTAATGGTGGTGTTAACTCAAAAACGACAAAAATCGAAGATAGCTGCTTTTGGCGGCCTCCCCCTCACATGTAGAGTAAATGTGAAAATTGCACTACACTTGTCCAACTTCCAAGATAGACTGGTGTCCTACTTAGCAACATTACAAGGGATAGGCTTTTTGATGTTTCTAAAAATAATGTCCAACATAGGCCGGAGGTGGCAAACTTATTAAGGTGTCCAACTTGACAGGTTTCACTGTAATAATAATTGCTTACAGAGAGTAAGAACAGTTAGGTTATTTTTAAAAGTTGAAAGAATTTTCCTGCAAAATATCCATAGCATGATGGCACCTACAGTAGAACCATGATTATCCGACCTTGGCTTATCTGACTCCTCGGTTTATCCGGCCATCCCGCTCCAGCAATAAATCAATGTTTTCGGGGAGGTGTGGTAGCCGAGATGGTAACATCTCGGCTTGCTGTGTGAAAGGCCCCAGGTTCGATCCCCGCCTGAGGAGTTTCCTTTCACCTGCGTCAGGAGGGTCTCTGACCTGCACCTTGGAGGTGTCTGGCAACCTAACCTCCTGGGGAACAGCACATGACCCATTTTCAGACATTGCACTTGCACCCATGTTCCCTCCCCAAAAATCCCTATCCTTACCCAATTTCCTTGATTCCTTGCACCGAAGTTGAGTTGAGAAACTTGAACAAAATAAATAAAGGTTCATGCGATATACCCCCGGTTGGGGGTGAAAGCATTACCCACAATTATTATTATCTATGTTTTCTAATCAAATGCTGTAGCGTAGGCCTTATAAGCATTTGGTTTGAATGGCCTTCGTTAAATTTTAAACAGTAGAGTGTGTATGTAAAAGATAAATACTGGTACTTCACTATTTCTTAGAAAACCATGACATTGTACATTTTTTCATATGTTTTTTGTTGTGTTCATTAAAGTTTCCTTTGCTCTTCGGATTATCCAACCATTTTTGTTGTCTGACCATGCCCTGATCCCGTGGGTGACAGATAATCAGGGTTCTACTGTACTTTAGCTACCATACTACTTATACGCAAACACCATGTCAATTGAAGTGTGTTTATACAAGGGGTGTTGAAAAAGAGACCAAACTTTTTATATAAAGACTATATTGCTAATTTTACAGCATTTAAGCACTGTCCCCTTCAAAGTTGTTCCCTCTACTGATGATACATTGTTCCCAACTTTTTCCATTGTTGGAATGCGCTTTCTGTGATGGTGTGCAGTGCTCTTATCGCATTTTCCTGAATCTCCTCCATGGTTTGGAAATTACGTCCTTTCAAAGTGGTTTTAAGTTTATGAAACATGAAAAAGTTTGCTCAGACTAGGTCCAGACTATCAGGTGGATAGGCACATCAGATGTATGCTGGGTTTTGCCTGAGAACTGCGGACAAGGAGCAACACGTGAACCAGTGCATCATTGTCATAGGGTACAATCCAAGTCTGTCTTTCTTACAATTCCAGGTCTCTTTCTGCACATAACATCCCTCAAATGCGCTAAAACTTCCTGGTGCAACTGTTTGTTTACCATCTGACCACATATGGTATGTAAGCCTACAAATTCATAATTGATAATGCCTTTTCAATCAAAAAACACAACTGAACACAACCAACATCACCATGATCTTCGACTGACTCATCCTTGCATTTTTTTATTTTTTTTTTGTTGAGGAGCCTTAATGCAGGGAACAAGACCAATATAATTATACAGATATGACGCTGACTTTCAGCACTGGATGTTCAGGTGTGTGTTACTGAGGTGGTGGTCATTGTGATTCATTTTATTATTAATTGTGTTTTTATATGTAGCAATCAATATAATACATCATTATACTGTTGAAGACATGCATTTAAGTACTGGGGCATTTATGAAGGCAATTATGAGATTATTACTAATAAAGTAATAATGCCACACATTCACTGCCCGGAATAATCATTTTGGGGACTCGGTGCAAAAAATTGATAGCATTTCTTCAGCACATGTCTCCTGCCCGTAGTCCGTACCGCCGCAGTGTGCGATCAGACGAATGGAAGGTTAGGAACCGTGGTAGGAACTAACGTCCAGGAACTTGAGCGCACAATAATAATTTGTGCGATTAGTGCAAACCGCCCCTGGCCCTTGCAGTTTATTGGCATATATTTTCACTTATTTCCAACAATCCAAACCCCCTGCGACTTTCTGTCGTAGTTCCGGCACTGTCTCTGATTGTCGAAGTTTCCCGAAGCTATTGTAGTGAATCAGTTCTCGTCGCGGTCGTTCTCGTCAAGTGTGCGTGTGTCGTCAACACGGTCATCAACGATAGTACGTCACGTAATAGCAGTATCGGTTCATGTCTATTCACTCTATTGCTATCGATAACAGCAAATGTCGACGTTACTGCACCGATACGCTGGCTGCTTCCTAGCTTGATCAACTAGCTACTTTCATGTAGCCGCGATTAGGTTAAAAATTGATTTGAGTTCAATTTCTTATTATTTAGTATAGAGTGTGACAAATTATTGCCGTCCTAAAATGGAAAACTTCAATATGAAATATACGTTACGAACATCATGGATCATGCCGCATCATGCTTCTACATATGTACCAGCTTCATATTAGGTAGAGGAGAGGAGAGTAACCGTTGTGCTACTCTGGCTATTTTCCGCCCCACCCTACTTCTGCCCCCGTCCCTTCCGCACCCCGACAGCTGTGCCTCCCCCGCCGTACTGATATCGAAGTCCAGCCGAAGATTTGTCGCAGAGCCAAGAGAGGGACGAGAACGATCCGTGGACTCCCAGGAGTCCTTGTCATCAGGAGGAAGTCTAGCATAAACATCCACAATGGCGTTGAAGGCCTTGGTTGGGCAGAGTGAGTTCATTACTTCAGCCTTCTTCATACAGAAGGAAGAAGGGTGGGGCAGGAAAGTCAGGCCTAGCCTTATGAGTACTACTTGATCAGCATTGCACAGCATGGTATGCAATGTGGAGTAATAAATGACATCTGTGCCGAGCATAAGGGTGGGATGTCATGCCATGTTGGCCGCAGCATATCTTGTCCCAGCAGATTGCACGATGAAGTTACTCCATGGGATGTAACACATTGTCAGTTTCCCTGTGTTGGGTGGCTTCTAAATCTTATGGGTACCGGTACCAGATCTGCAGCTGAGAGTTCTTTAAAAATATGTGACTTGGGCGTTTATTAGGAGGTGACAATTTGGATGTCAACAATGTTGTATTTAGCATGTACCAGACATGGGTAGAATTTCTGTCCCACTGCTAGTTACTGCTAACTCAGCAGTACCATTGCCAACACTGGTACTGCTAAGTTAGCAATAACTAGCAGCGGGACAAACATTCCACCCATGGTTATTAGTTTAACCTTGACCCTGAAAACCCAAGCATATAATTGTCTCACTAAGCAAACAGATTCAGAGCATCATGCACAATTTCCAGTTTACCTGATTTGTTATCAGTGGGAATGCCAGTGTTTGTGATACAAGATCAGGCATGCTTAGGGAGTCATGGTGGGATAGTGTCATGAGATAAATGCTCAATTGGGAGCTTTGTGTTTAATTAATGTATTACAGTATGGAATAACTGCTGCTACTTCCAAAAATTGTAATACAGTATTTGGAACATAACCTAACATAATTGCATAATAAGGTAGTAGAGTGGTGCCTTGTACTTTGAATTTAATTTATTCCAGGAGACCATTCGAACACTGAATTGTTAGAAGTCCGAATCAATTTTCCACATAAGGTGTAATGGAAAGTGAATTAATCCTTTTCCAGATCCTAAACAATGCCTACTTTTATTAACTTACACAGCAAATACTGTGCGGAAAACAAACGGTCTGAAGTAATCATTTTGTTCTCATGCAACAATAGGAGTAAACAATGTTCTTTTTGTTGACACGGTTTACTCATATTGTTGTGTGATGATGACATCAGATCGTTGTTTAGTTTTCTGCACTATACACATAATTTAAGGTAAACATAATACTATTATATGCCCTAAAAGGCCTAAATAATACATAAATATGATCCCCACAAGTTACTTGAAATGCGGCATCATGCCTTGTTGCTATGGTTGATGTTATTGCTGCAGGCAGCCCCCTGCAACTCTCTATCTAGCCTTATGGTGATGGTTGTTGAATATAAAAGTCTCCCCCAGCCTGGAATTTGGTGCTGGCAGGGCCCCACAGGCATGTTGTGGTTCGGGTGGCTGACTGCCGATCTGTGAATTCCTTCTGGACCCAGATGCAGTGGAAAGAATGGTTCGGATTGGTTCATGCGTCCGCCCCAACCACAACATCCCTGTGGGCATGCGAGTTGCTGGCTGCAGGAAATGGACAAGAGGGTTGCATTGTCCAAGTCCCCAGTTGAAGATGATGTACTAGGGAAAGAAGAGGAGAATTTTGCTGGATTGTTTACTCCAGCATCTAGTTAGAAGAGAGGTGATTGATTGTAATTAGTGATGAGGGCCATATTAACTTTGCAGGAATTGTCGATGCAAGTTTGAATTAGTTGCTGGGGTAAACAATGAGTGGCATCTCTTTCCTTACCCTACCACCCTCATCTTGACCTGAACTGAGGAGAGCCAGAGTGGCCAGAACCTTCTTGTGCCCAGATTAAATTAGATGTCACAGAATTAGGACCCTACTGAAATATCTCAGAGGGGTATATGGAATAGGATATTGAGAAACTTTTTGGGGAGGTGTAATTTGTCCTACGAATTGTCAGTGCTGATCAGATATGGGGTATTCATTCTTATCTGTGGTTGTGCAAAATATTTTATATCAGCTTGTGATGTAATCTTAGCATGTCATTAACCTCTCAGTAGCATCAAGACCTTCATATTCAGTAAAGTTCATTTTGAAAAGAATACTTGTTTGGATCGCAATCAAATTTTTGAGAGGTCCATAATTATTATGAGATCTGTATGAAAAGGTATTTCTGTTTTTCACTTCCCTTATGGAGCACTTTCCTACCTGTACATTACCTTTTTTCAAGCAGCAACTGGGTTTGGTGTGAAATTGTCCTGGCAGTAGTTCTGTTGTGACAGTAGTTCTGTTGTGACAGTAGTTCTGCTGTGACAGTGAAATTGCAAAATTTGGGCAGGAAATTTTTATCTATTCAGGAGGATTTTATAGACTTAGTAATGAACTTGGGTACTGATGTGTAGCTAGTTATTTATTGTTATTTTGATTGTTGAAAGGTATTGTTGTCAGTGTCTTGTTTCCCATTCTGCTGCTGTACTATTGGGTAGTGCGGACCTCACATGAGGTATAGCATGGATCTTCATTTAAATGCATACATTAACTCATCCAGAGGAGCTTGTTCTGCTGCAACACCTTGATTCATAGGCGCTTGGGGAGGGGGGAGGTTCCCAAGGGAGGGCGCTGTTATAGTTTCTAGTCATTTTGGACAGTCCTTATGCGAGACCTTTTCTTCTGGCCCTGGGCAGAGAATGGGGTGCAGCTGCTGTGCTATTTGCACATGGGCAGGTATTCTGAAATCATGTAGGGCCTATGGTGTGCTCCAATTGAGGTGCCCACTTCAGTTAGTTTTTTTTTCATCCTAAGCACCTTATTGAACAGTTAATTTTAAGGACTTACTTTTAGGAACATAAGTATTGGCTGCTATTATTATATGGAATAGATATGTATTTTTTTAAAGCAATGTGGAGGGGCTAACCTGCAGAAAAATGGGTTCAGCCCTTGACTGCGATGCAAATGGGTCAAAACACATGACTTTCAGTGTCATAAACTCAGAAATTCATTACGATTCAGCACCTGAATAAATGCTTTTTTTCAACTTGATATTAGAAGCCAATGTTTTCAAGAGCCTGCTAATGTGACTATTGGAATGTCTGGTTAAAAATACATAGTTTGGTATGAAGAAATTATTGAGCGAAACAGATGCTGCAGTTGTAAACACTGAGGAATACAGGGTGTAAATGAATTCAATCGACAAACTTGTAGGGGTAATAGAGGGGACCAAGACAAGTATTTTTGACATAGGAACCCGTGTCCGGAAACGCCATCTAGAGGGGGTTCATAGACAAGGAACGGGTGCGCTCAGACGCGTCAGGCGAGAGGAGCTAGGCAAGCGGACTGTTTTGTTGATAGAGGATGCGCAGTTGTTGCCAGGTTATGGCATATCGCGTCATCGTAAGCAAACAACGACGTGATACGCCATAACATGACAACAACAGAACCTTTGTTTACTCTCCACGCGTCTCCTAGGAGGCGTACTTTAGTTGCTAGATGGCTCTGTTGTTGCCAGGTTATGGCACATCTCACCTATGTTTACTATCCGAGCGCCATCTATCAACAAAACGGTCCGCTCGCCTAGCGCCTCCCGCGTGGAGCGTCTGAGTGCACCCGTTCCTTGTCTATGAACCCCCTCTAGATGGCGTTTCTGGACACGGATTCCTATGTCAAAAATACTTGTCTTGGTCCCCTCTATTACCCCTACAAGTTTGTCGATTGAATTCATTTACACCCTGTATAATCGACTCATGTTAGGGAGGCGGAGTGGCACTGAGGTAACATACGCGCTCACAAAATAATGGTCCCAGGCTCGGGCATTTCCCTCCTCCATCTCGTGCAGAGTTTGGGGTCATCTCTGGCTTCGACTTGGGTGCACTTTGTAAAGGGTTCCAAATGTACAGATTGACACAAAAGGTTAATAAAGGTCCGTGCTACATACCTTGTAAAGAGGTCAAGCACTACCTGCATTATTATTATTATTATTATTATTATTATTATTATTATTATTATTATTATTATTATTATTATTATTATTATTATTATTATTAGATTCGCGTCAAGAGATGTTATTTGCCGATTCAGTGGGTATGCTACATAAGAAAGGTTAATAATTTAAATTAAGCTTAAGAGTTTTTTTGATGCATTAACCCATGTTCCCACTGTTCATGCAGCTTTCTTTACCCAGGCAAGAGTATCCATTCCAACCTTTTCATCTCCACTCTCCCCACAACACACCACCTCAGGAGTTGGTGTGGTGGTGGGCCCCAGGTAGCAATTTTAGTTGGTTTTTAAAAATTGCAAGTGCTTCACCCTTTTCACTGCCATACTTGTTGTATGAGGCTCTATTCATGATCAAAAATACTCGTGTCAGTTGGGGGAAGTAACCCAGCCCTAATCCCAACTGCCTTGCCTCTCTCTCTCACCCCATGCCAAAGACAGGGAGGGTGAGCTGCCCAGCTCTTCAGGTTACTCAGGTGAACTGACTTGGGCATAACTGTTCTGACTGCTCAATCACATTCCCAGGAACATGCTCCCTGAACAGTGGAAACAATCCTATTGTTGGTTGTCACTGTGAACCCAGCATTTGTGTACTCAAGTATGCCTGGTAATCATCCTGTCTTGTTACAGAGATCATGAATGAGGTAATCCGTACGAAGAAAAAAGGTCAGGCGATGGACTGGCGTGTATTGGTGGTGGACCAATTGGCAATGCGCATGGTGTCAGCTTGCTGCAAAATGCACGAGATTTCAGCTGAGGGGATTACCCTAGTAGAGGACATTAGCAAGAAAAGGGAGCCTCTTTCCACCATTGAGGCTGTGTACCTCATCACCCCTTCAGAAAAATCAGTCAAAGCACTTGTCAATGACTTCTACTCACCAAACCGCACGTCATACAAGGCGGCACACGTCTACTTCACTGAGGGTGAGTTCATTACATTAATGTTAACTCGCATACATTCAGTGTGAAAGTAATGTAGGAAATTTAGGTCCTTACTGGTGTGTGAAAAGCAAATAAGAGCAATATGCATTTGCATCACCTTGGCTTTTCTCAGAAATTTATATTTCTCATTACGTGCAGATGAAGTTGAACTTGTATCAACTTTGTAAAAGCCCATATCTGCCGTCCCAAGGTAAAACACCCTAACTGCAAAACTAGTAAGGGTGAAGGTTGTGCGCATGTCCTGCACTAATCCCCTCTGAGTCAGGGGGGGATTAGGGCAGGGCATGCATGCGAATTTCACCCTTACTAGTTTTGCAGTTAGGGTGATTTACCTTGGGATGGCAGAATATGGGGTGGGATTAAAATGTGACAATGAGTCAGGACTGCCTCAAAATATTGGCTCTAAGGCTATTATGTTATGCTCTACTTCACAATGGTGACTGCACAACGGAAATATGTTGCAGGATCAGTTTGGCTCCTTTTGCAATAATTTTTCGGGAAGTTATTCCCAACAATGTTAGATGTAAAAGTTGTGACATCCCCCGCATCCAGTAGATGGAGTTGGTGGTTTTGCCAAGAGATTTTCAGGATGCAGGGGGTTTTTGGTTTTTTTTTTGTGGTACGAGCTGAAACCAATCCTACAACACTTCCTGTCTGTTTGATTTGGATGGGATTATAGAATGTTTCCTTTCTTGATACAGTACTATGGTAGTAATGGAGGATTGGGAGCACAGAATTGTGATTATTTGTCACATTTGTTTTTCAACACATATTTGTATGGCAGAATCAGTATCAATGCTATTTTTCAAACCTTATGAGATATCTAACCAGGACACTTGTCCATCGTTTTTGGCTGATGGTGATCAAAATGAAGGCAGAAGTCATTATAGGCAGGCATTTTGAAATGAAAAGGTCTAGTCTAACATTGGTGTTGAAATTCTAGAGACATACACAGTCAAAATTTGAGACATAAATGTTTACTGAACCTGTGACTCTAAAACTACTACCATCAAGTGACGTACCTATAATGGGATTATTTGTGTGGGGATCATGTGGACACTTCTTCCCTGTCTGCAACTTCAAATGTGTGAAAAGAGCATTAACCCAGATATGCCTGGTGTACTACACAGTCTGTTTCTTACTAGTAGGTCAACCCAATGTCAGCATATTCCTTGGCCCAAACCAAGTCTAAAATGCAGGGGGAGAAATGTCAAGGGACCAACCGGTAACGAGGTAGACAACCCGAAATATTGGCCTACCCCTAAACATGTGTGCAACACATGACGCCTCTTTGCAATGAGATCCCCTGGTAGATGGACTCGCACGCCTTACTTTATAATTGATATTTAAGGAGGTTGGCCCAGCATTGCCTTTCAACCTCCAAGGATAGGGAAGGAAGGAAGCGGCTGTGGCCTATTATACGGAAGCGACCCCGGAATTATCCTAGGAAGACCGTGGAAAACCACAGAAAACCACGGCCAGGGTTGCCGGCCCCGAGATTCGAACCCAGGACCTCCCGATTAGCAGTCGGACGCCTTATCCACTATGCCAACCTGCTTCAGTATGCACGCCTTACTGTGGTTGCGTAGGGAGAAGGATATGAACGTGATAATCATGACTGTTGAGATTTTGCGAGATCACCTCTTCACATAAGTGATTATCACAGTCATATCCTGCTCCCTAGGCAACCACTGTAAGGGGCGCTATTCCATCTGCCAGGGGATCTCCCTACGAAGAGGTGTTGTGTGTTGCACATGTGTTTAGGGGTAGGCCAATGTTGTGGGTTGTGTACCTCGTTACCGTTGTTCCCTCAACATTTCTCCCCCCTACATTTTAGACTTGGTTTGGGACGAGGAATATGTTGACTTCAGGTTGGCCTACTAGTAAGAAACACCCTGTATATAGGACACTTATGTTAGTCATTGTTCTTGATTTGCTCATGAAAAGAAAAATATGTAAAAATTTAACAAAAAAATAATTCAGGCATATCTGGGTTAATAGTTTTAAATTTGTCAGGTGACTTAGATATGGGGTTTGGAGGATTTACCATTACTTGACAATCATGTGATGTGTTCCATGCAACTAAAACTTTTTTCAATAAATGAAGCTTCCGTATATTTGTTGGAATGACATTAATACAAGCAAGATATTTTGTAAGACCTGAAATTGGGAATTTAGGGAAGAGGATGTGGGGCATACACTTTGATATTTTTCAATAAGGTTAATAGTGGAGGGGATTGGTTGGGTGTGAATTGAATCCAATAATAAAGCTGCAGAGGGAATTTGCAGCTTGTCCTGATGCATTATTTGGGGAGCTGTGCAAGGCGCGAGTGTCCAAGTTCATCCGAAGCATAGTGGAGATTAACATTGCCTTCATCCCCTACGAGTCAAAGGTACAAGCATCAATTGATTCATTTAATGGTTTACAGAGGCTTGGAATTGGTTTTTGAAGTGGCATTGGTGCTTTGGGTGCTTTTGTCATGTACTAAACATACTAACCTGTCTCTTGTTTGCTGCCACTGAAGTGGAAGTGACTGACTAACAGGCTAACTCGGAAAATGGAACTGTAGATGTACACTGCTAACGTGTGGTTTATTTGGGGTGATTTGTGCCAGCTTTTCTCTTACTCCTCTCCTTGCCTTCCTGTGTCTCATCTCACCTGTCATATTCATTTATGACCTCTTATAACCTTTCCTCCCCACATTTTCTGACACATGTGCAGTGTGCCCCGAGGAGCTGTTTAATGAGGTGTGCAAGTCTTCTGCTGCCCGCAAGATCAAGACCCTGAAGGAGATCAACATTGCTTTCCTTCCCTACGAGAGCCAGGTTCTACTCTCTGTCTTTGTAGATAATCCTTGCCATCTATTACCTGCCTACCTGCCTGCATGTAGCTGTTTTCACTGATTTATCATAGTTGGTAGTATAACAGAGGAACGGCCCAAGCAACATGCAATAGTGCTTCAATGTTGGGATATTGCATATTGTGATAAATAATGGATTGTAACCAGGTAAATATCAGTTCTGAGTGGGAAAAGCACTTTTTAAAATGTTAACATAATCAGTTCCATTTCCTGCCATGTAGCTGCACTAGAGTGTCTTAGCAAGCTTATATTTTGAGCTGTTGCTTCAATATCAAAAGCAGGAAGTGCAACCGACATTTCTGAACACAATAAGGTGCCCTTGAACAGACAAACATGGTTGGAAGAGGTCTCTGCATTTTCAATATTTTCAGGACAGACAACTGGAATTGCTTTGTTTTGTGCACTCTGCTACTGTAGTGGTTTGTTGTCTCTCTCCTCCCCCTCCTCCTATACTCCTGCCAATACACTGTACAAAAACGCACATTATGAAAATCATGTGAAACAGAGTAATTGAAGGGTCTGAGATAAAAAACAGCCAAGGCCACTTGGAAAAACTGGTCATAAAATGAGCAAAAACGAAGATTACTTAACTTGCACTGCTACCATCTTGAAACTTTTTGCGTCCATATGTTGCTGCAGTTCAGCTACATACGGTCAGAGCAATTAATACCCAGTGACAGTAAAATACATAATAATATTGCTGCATGTATTTGTGTTAGACCCCCCTATTGATGGACTTGGTTGTTTTTGATCTTACTTGTCAGACCCCTCAATTGTTCTTATAACTTTGAATGTGCTGTTCTTGGTATGATTTGGACTCAAGATTTTTATGGAAAAGTATCCCAGTGTGTGTTGCTTGGGCCACCAAGTGTGTATTTTTTATTTTGCTAATATTCTGTTGGATTGAATGATGTGCAGGAAGAGACCAATATCACTGCACCTTTTACGTACTTGTTGAAGCTGGGTTTACATATTGGCAATTTTGCACTACTGAGTCATTATTTTGTTGCCACCAATGCAGTGGCTGGCTAAAACCATTGTGTGGCTGGTTGCAGATCCGATCAGGAATTGGAGCAGCCAAGCAGGCTGAGCTGGGAAGATTTAGTAGCCATTATTACCCCACCAGCCAGCATAATACCCTCCAATAAGCATTGGGGAACTCGTAATTACACAATTATTGTCCCTGAGAGCCATGCCTCATGTAAAGTTGAACCTCCATTTGGTGAGTCACAATCTACAAAGCCGGCTTGAAGATGGCACAGCCCTGTGCACCTCCCTTCAGTTGCCTCCATACCCCCAGTCCAGAGGAGCCCACCAGCTCCCTCCATTCATTTCTCCCACTGGTTGATCCATTTGCATCTCCGAAATTTGGATTGAACAATTGATGTCAGTTTGTGTGACTCAGAATCAGTTGTTTTCTGGGAAAAGTCATTGATATGTGAATATATTTTCGTTCCCAGTGGGTGAAGCCTGTGCCCAAATTGCCAATATGTGGACATGGCTTGCGTGATTTCCACTGACAGTCATGTGATAGGTTTATAGGAAGTGCTCTGTAAGGATTGTTATTTATATTGTTGCCTCAGGAGCCTATGCATGGGGTAATGGACAAGGAAGTACTGATTGCAATAGATGTATGTCACTTTAGGAATTATGGAGCTGGTGTGTTTACAAGTTGAAAGGGTAACCTCTGAGAGCATAGAGAAAAATTCTGTTGGTGTTAAATTTTTTAAATGGTTAAAGTTGCTCAGTGTTTATAAAGTACTCTGGATTTGAAGAGAAAGGCAAAATGTAGGGTAAATCTATATAGTGACTGTTTTTAAGGACGTGTGTAATGTAAGGGTTAAATCAAAATCATCTAACCACTTACTGGGCTTTAAATGTTAAAAGCATGCAAATTGGAAGTTTTGGAAAAACACCAGAGACGTACAGTACTGAGTAAGGACATATAAAAGTGGTAGAGGTGATAGCAGGATACTGGGCTTCTGATCACATTGCTCATATGAGCCAGTGCGTTGCAGAAGTCAATAACAGCAGTGATGGTCATTCTGAGGTTCCAACAGATATTTCTGTCAAAATTGAAACTTCTGCAATGATAGTGCAATGTAGCACGTGTAATTTTTTAAATGATTACACTTACAGTATATCCATATGCTTTTCAGGTGTTCTCCCTGGACTGTCCTTCAGCATTTCAACTGTACTACAATCCAAATGGTTTAAGTGGTGGTGGAGGTGGTGGTGCAGGAGGAGCTGGTGGGGCTGGAGCACCAGGAGCAGCCAATGGAGCAGGTGGAGGAGGAGGGGGTCCTCCAGGTGGGCCTCCAGGAGGGCCTCCAGGAGGTGGGCTTCCTGGGATGGCAGGTGGAGGAGGTGGGGCAGGAGGGGGTGGAGGAGGTGGTGGTGGAAGTGCAGGACCACCTGGTGGGGGAGGGAAGGGAAGCAGCTTAGAGCGCATGGCTGAACAGATAGCCACACTGTGTGCCACACTTGGTGAGTATCCAGCAGTCAGGTACAGGGTGGACACAGAGCGGAATGTGGAGCTTGCCCAGCTGATCCAACAGAAGCTGGATGCCTACAAGGCAGATGAGCCCACTATGGGTGAGGGACCAGAGAAAGCCAGGTCTCAGCTCCTCATCCTTGACCGTGGCTTTGATTGTGTCAGCCCATTGCTGCATGAACTCACCTTCCAGGTTAGATCATACACACTTGGAAGTCTTATTCAGGCAACATCATTATTATGAAATCTGATACAAAATGGCAAATAATGATCAGAGATTGTATTCATTAAAATAGTTTTGAACTGCGGCAGCTTTTACTGTGGTTACAATGCAGTTGATTTCCAATACCTTTATAAAATATTTATCATCTTCCATTTGGTGATTTTGGATTTTTTTAAACAGGAAATTTGTTATGAATATACTGTTTAGGTTTGAAGTGTAATTCATTGGGATGCATCAGGTTCAGGCTCCTACCTGTCATCTATAATTTCTTCTCTTCCCAAAGCACGTAATTCTGAAGAAGTAAATGCTCATTTCTCAGAAACATCAAGATATGTAGCTAATGAGTGTGGACTAATACATGTAACACCTGGTGCAAGTAATCAGAGTTAAAGCAAACGAATCAGAGAGAGTTCCTTAATTTTTGATGTCAAGATACACAGCCAATATTGCATGTTTAAGGGTGAAAAATGGAGTTATTTTTAGAACAGGTGTAATATCAATTCATGTTAATTTACTTGTTTTCTCCTTTAATTATGCTGCATGGCACATGACATAATCTTGAAACATGAGGACCAGGATTTTTATCTCCATACTAGCAGTAATGAATAATGCATGGTAGAATGGATTTGCAATAAAGATAATGATGACACCAGTTGTGGTTTGGAAATTTGTGATCACCAAAAAAAATTGAACAATTGGGTTACTGCCAATACCCAGAGCATAAGTCTTCTGGTAATGTTGGAATACTTGGAGTATTCTTATGGTGGTATGAGCCATGAAAATCACTGCCTCTAGTGCCTCATTATCCCCTGGTACTGAAGCAGTTTAATATTTATTTCCTAATTATTTCAGGCAATGGCATATGACCTACTCCCAATTGAGAATGATGTGTACAAGTTTGAGGCATCACAGGGAGCTCCTGAGAAGGAAGTTTTGCTGGACGAGAATGATGACTTGTGGGTGGAGCTGCGCCATCAACACATAGCAGTGGTCTCTCAGAATGTTACCAAAAACCTCAAGAAGTTTGTTGACTCAAAGCGTGTCCCTGCGAGTGACAAGGCAAGCATGCGGGACCTGTCCCAGATGATAAAGAAGATGCCTCAGTACCAGAAGGAGCTGAGCAAGTACTCGACCCATTTGCATTTGGCTGAGGACTGCATGAAGGCCTATCAAGGATATGTAGACAAACTCTGTAAAGTGGAACAAGATCTAGCCATGGGAACAGATGCAGAAGGAGAGAAAATCAAGGATCACATGAGGAATATTGTGCCAGTGCTGCTTGACCAGGCTGTCTCCACCAAGGACAAGATTAGGATCATCCTTCTCTACATCCTCTCTAAGAATGGCATCTCGGAAGACAACCTCACCAAGCTAGTTCAACATGCACAGATCCCACCTGCAGAGAAGCAGATAATCACAAACATGGCACACCTTGGACTCAATGTTGTTGTTGATGTGAGTACAAGGGGAGTTCCCTCCCAGCTGACAATTCATTTTATTTGAAACTCGAAACACTTTTGTAGTGCATGTGACTAAAAGGGCCATACAAAGACCCTGTTACTTGGCATGAGAAATATTTGTCTGTCATAAGAAAAAATTTTGCTGCCATATCAGCACATAATTACACCTGCCTTGTTAGTGTTAAGTTTATTGTTGACTTATAATGAGCTGTCTTTGCAGGATCTGCGTATGCAGAGAAGTAGTGTGAAGTTTCCTCAGTTTTGTTATCCAGTAAAGTTTCTCAGTATAAACAGCATGCATAGATGTTCTCTGCGCACAAGTGGTTCAACACTAACAATGACACATTTTCTTGAAGTTAGCTGAATGGGAAAGTTTTTTATGATATGTGTTCTTACATGCAGGGTAATCGCCGCAAGATCTACCAGGTGGCCCGCAAAGAGCGCATAACAGAACAAACTTACCAGATGAGTCGTTGGACCCCAGTGATCAAGGACCTGATGGAGGATACTATAGAGGAGCGTTTGGACGCCAAACATTTCCCCTTCCTGGCCGGAAGAGCAGCCTCCTCAGGATACAGGGCTGCTCCCTCCAGTGCTCGCTATGGCCAGTGGCACAGGGACAAGGGCCAGCCCAACCTCAAGAACTTGCCTAGGCTCCTCGTCTTTGTTGTTGGAGGGATCTGCTTTTCTGAGATTCGGTGTGCATATGAAGTCACCAATGCTCTGAAGAACTGGGAGGTTATTCTTGGTATGTAGATTATTTCTGGTCACTTTGAGTTTCTCCCAGATGTCCAGAAATATTCTCCTATGGACAAATGTAGGGCCTTACAAAAGTCAGATGAAAATTTTCTGCAAAATACAGGAAGTCCCTCGTCTATGAATGGGGTTACATTCCTGAGAACGTCTAAGTCGGATTTGTACATGACTTGGTTCCCTGTTGAACAGTGCATATAATAATAGGGAACGGATTTCTAGGTTTTTACCTCCTTTTTATTCTATAGGCAGAACACCGGAACCAAAATATCTATCAGTTTCATAACACAAGGACCTCAAAAATTGTAGTTATATAGAAGCTAAAATTGCCTATTTCTGGTGTTGAGACCTAAATGGCCTATTAGCGCCTATTTTCACCTCTTTGACGCCATTCCGTAAGATTTTCTAGAGTTTTGTGGGTTTTCTGCTGAAGGCATCCCTCCCGCTTCAACCTGCGAAGGGCCAAGAAGCTGTAGGCGTGCCGGATGAATTGACTTAGAAGACATTTCACTTTTCAAGTATGATCCAGTTACTTTGTGGCATTGAAGGTCATTTTCAGTGTATAAAGATACATTGTCAGACAGGCGTCTCCGAAGAACTGCGATTAAAGAACGAAAATATGGAACCACTGCTAGTTGGTTACTGTACTACAAAATTCCACGGCCAAGAGTAGGCATAGGGGTAAAGATAAACATTAGGACCTGCTTGATTTTTAGTGCCTATTTAAGAGCCTATTTTGACTATTTTCAGGACCTAAATGCCTACCTATTTGAGGGTCTTTTACGGTCTTTTAGAACCTAAAAATCTGTTCCTTAGTAATAATAATTGAAGGGGTCGGTGCAATACCACCCTAACCCACCAAATGACACAAATTGAGTTAAGCACACTTCCATGTACTACACTCATGTATCTAATAAAATCCATTGAAATTGTGCAGTTTCTGCCATCGGTCACTGAGAAATCAAATAAAATAAGTCATGGTATATGGGATGTATATGGCCTCTCAAACTTTCAACTGCAGTTTTCTCAAAATCAGGTTTGGGAGGGTTAGGGCAGTATTGCACCGACCCCTTCAATTCTTGCTGCTATGTGGCATCAGTTTTACATTTTACAGCAACTTTCACTTGATTAGCTTGTTGTTTTACATGGAGTTGCTCTGCCAAAGTCAACGGTCCCTCAAGTGTGGTAACTGTATGTCAGTGTGGATGTTTTGTGCCTTTTTTGTGAAATTTATTCTTGCCTGCACGCACATGTATGTGAGGAGTGGACACTTTTTGTGTTAGACTATTCACAAATGAAATTCTGCTACTAGCAGGTTAAGTCCCATGCAGAATATAATGCAGTGTAAACCTGCCATTTTTTCCCCTCATCCAGTTGCCTGAACGTAGGAATATCGCTACTGGAGCTACAAGCTGTACACCATTTAGAGATCTTATATGCGTAATCGCATGTAAGATGCATACACACTCACAATCTCTGCATCTTCAGTGCATTTACTTGTGGTTTAATGTTAGCCAAGTTAAATTGTAAGGGATCATCCATCAGTACATTGTCATGCTTGGGGCAGGGGAGGGTGGTTGACTTACGTACCTTGGTGCAGTATGGTGTGAGGGTAGGAGTAGTTAGCTCAATATTCCACAAGAATACCATCAAGGTACCCAAAAGTTAATCCACAAGTTCAATGGGAAGTTTATTTATGTATGGAATAACACTGAAAGTTTGGGGAGAGTCCACAACTTTGAGGGGAGGTGTGACCCCATGTGAATGTGCGTTACATAAGGGTTTGGGGAGATCAAATAGAGCCCAAAAATCATCATGATGTACTTTATGGGCAGCCTCTTAATAGTTGTACGTGAAAAGTGTCCACTTCCCATGCTCATGTGTCATGCAGGCAATTTAAAAAATCGAAAACAGGTAAAGGCAGCTCTATATTGACCGAAATAGTGACTTGGAACAACTGCTAGAATGCAAACTTCGTTGATTTCTCTATGAATAGCTAAAATCCACCACTCTGCTATGTTGCTACACTTGGGGGACTGTCAACTTCAGCAGAGTATCATCCCTGTAGATTGAGGTGTTAGAAGTGATATTGGCTGCTCTACATAAATAGTTGTGTCTCTGCTTTCAAATTCTCTGCGAGTCTATTTGGTTGTTGCACAGAATCATTGCAACTTGGGAGTAGGGTGTTATGGTTTAAAATTACTTGGGAAATGGTTTCAGTACTTTGTTTCCCAACCTGAGTGTGTATCATGGAGTCTTCATTCTTCATTATTTTCAGGTTCAACCCAGATACTGACTCCAGAGGGATTCTTGAGCGACCTGGGTGACCTCAGCAACTAAGAGCCTGCCAGTGCTGCCACAACATCAATGGCTCATATTCACTCTTCATCATAACAATAATATCATAACGATTATTATGCATTTTATGCACATTTGGGCTAGCCGATGCACCCTTGACTTGCAAGGGGTGTATTCGATTCTTGCAATATAATTATTATGAGTCACAGCATCATAATCGTGTATAATCAATCCATTACTTCAGCCAGTAAGTCGTTGTTGTTGCTGTCTGTTGTGCCCAGCTCTCTTACTAGTCACCCATAATCATGTTCTTATTTCCCATGAGGTGATAATAATGTAGGTGCCAGCCACCTTGAATAGCATTCCGCCTGGCTTTTTTTTTGTCTAGCCAGAACTCTCAGCGTACATTCCAGAACATGTGTGTCTTATCATGTGTGCATGCATGTGTGTATACTTGTAACTTATCACAAGTTGTGTCTAATATAGCATTGGTGTATTCCTATTGTTGTTCCCCTCAACCCACATAAGAAAATTGGAGAGGCAGAAAACCAAAGATAAAAGTAGGTTGGTCAGTCAGGTCTGATTTTGAATCTTGCACTTTGCCTTTTGAAGATAGTAATTATTATTCCTTGTTACTGTGGTGCTTACGGAGTATTGTACTCTTCATGTACTTAGATGAGGCGCAGTGTCTGTTTCAACATGACACGCCTTGTTATATTTACTCTCAGAGGTAGGGTCTAGCCAGTTAGAGCGTTGCCTATTAAGCAGTAGTTGTCTGCTTGCTGACTATCTGAGTGGCTCCGCAATTCACATGGTTAGTTGTAAAATTGTATATTTACCCTTGTTGAGAGAAGCAATACAGAGTTTGAGTTGCTTGAGCTTCATCCTGAATTTCATTTATGGGCCTTTCACCCTGTGACCTTGTCTTGACTATTGTTTCAGGGCGCCATAGGCAAAAGGTGCAGGATACCAGTAACGGCCATTCATCTCATCATAGCTGGGTTGGCCAAAGAATGTCTATAGTTACAGGATGTCCAAGAATGCACCTCTGGAACCTCCCACTTTTCCAGTTTCCATGGAGATGCCCTCACACAACAATAGGAGTAAACAGTGTCAACAAAATACTGTAATACTGTTTACTACTATTGTTGTGTGAGGGCATCTCCATGGAAACTGGAAAAGTGGGAGGTTCCAGAGGTGCATTCTTGGACGCAGGGTTGTGAACCGAACTGAACCCTTGCTCTGTGAACCCGATAACATCGGAGCCACTCCGGAGCGAGCGTTGGAACTTGGTTCGGGTTCAAGCCGGTTCGGGGGAGAGTGGAGCCATGGTCGGAGCAGGTCCGGAGTTTGGCTGGGAGCTTGCCAGCTTGCCAGCTTGCTCCGGAGCATGGTTCGGGCCAACGCCTCCGGAGTTGAACCCGGTTCCGGAGGGGGATTCAGAGTGGTTCAGAGCTTGGTTAGGTCCAACATACCAATGAAACGGGGGGAAAGGCAGAAAAACCGCTGGATTTACTCCAGCGTATGCGTCATGTTTTCATGATGCCAGAATGACATTTCCAAGCACCCGCGATACAGGGTGTACGGCAAATGTCGCATTTTTATGTCATACGCATTTTTGTATGTTACAATGTCATACCGTACCCATTTTTTGGCTGTCACATTTTTATGTCATACGCATTTGTTGTGTGTCACATTTTCATGGCATACGCATTTTTTGTGTGTTACAATATCATATTGTAACATACAAAAAAAATGCGTATTACATGAAAATGTGACATCCAAAAAATGGGTATGACATAATGTGACATACAACAAATGTGTATGGCATTGTGACATACAACAAATGTTTATGACATATTGCCGATATTGGGACATACAAAAATGCATATGCCATGAAAATGTGACATACAACAAATGCGTATGACCATTAGCTCTTGGTATGACATGAAAATGTGACATCCAAAAAATGGGTATGACATATTGGGACATACAACAAATGCATATGACATATTGTAACATACAAAAATGCATATGACCTAAAAATGTGACATTTGCTGTACACCCTGTATCGCGGTTGCTTGGAAATGTCATTCTGGCACCATGAAAACATGACACATATGCTGGAGTAAATCCAGCGGTTTTTCTGCCTTTCCCCCCGTTGCGTTGGTATGTTGGACCTAACCAAGCTCTGAACCGCTCCGAACCCCCCTCCGGAACCGGGCTCAACTCTGGAGGCGTTGGCCCGAACCATGCTCCGGAGCAAGCTGGCAAGCTCCCAGCCAAACTCCGGACCCGCTCCGACCATGGCTCCACTCTCCCCCGAACCGGCTTGAACCTGAACCAAGTTCCAACGCTCGCTCCGGAGTGGCTCCGATGTTATCGGGTTCACAGAGCACGGGTTCGGTTCAGTTCACAACCCTGCTTGGACGTCCTTTGACCATATATGGAAACGGCTGAGGTTCATTTCTGTTGTGCATGGCTGGTTTTCCCTGGATTTGCCTGTTTCTTCCCACAAAATATCCATAGCTAGCAAAACAAAAGTTGGATTCCATAACAGGATCTTTGAAGAGATCTACTAATGACTGACAATTTGAGTGTGAAAGTTAACGACAAATGTATTTGTAATCTATATCAACAGTTGATTTGCAAAAAAGTAGCTGGTAATTGATAATTTGGGAACAAATACTCTCACTGTCCAATTAAGTAGTTTGCAGAAGAAAAATATTCAACAGCTTCTGAAGTTGACAATTTTATACAGTATGAGACTATAGTCTTGATATGAATGGAGGTGTTATTTTCTGTGACTTTACTTATAAAAGTTGTAAATGGTTGTCTGGAAAAATGTAAGAACAAGTGGGCATAACATACAGGGCATCGAAAAAGAATGGCCCAATTTTGAAACTCTATAACTCGTAAACTTGTAGCCATTTTGAAATGATTTAAGTTTTGGTCTCACCTTAGTTCAATCCCATGGTTCAATCCTACCCCCCTCAGCGGTAGTCAATGACAATAGTCGTTATATTAATACATCTTTTGTGGAATTTTCGTCCCACTGCACTGCTAGTTACTGCTAACTTAGCAGTACCACTGTACCAGCAGTAGCCTACCATTGCCAACAAACACATGTTTGCATGCCATTAGCTGTGGGGACATGGCTAACACAACTTTTCAAACCTAGTTTACCCTAACATAAACTATGCTAACCTAACCTAACATACCTAACCTACCCTACCCTAACTTACCTAGGCTGAGATAAAAGGTTTTTAAAGTGACCCAATTGTGGGGACATGTCCCCACTATGTATGTACTCAACCGGTGAAATCAATTGTGGGGACGAGAAATGTCCCCACAATTTGAAAATATCTCCACAGTTACAGTAAAAAGTCCCATTTCCGTCCCGAGAGCTAATTGAAGACCCGTACACACACACACCCACACACACACTCTCTGGTACTGCTAAGTAAGTAAGTAAGTGCAGGGCCGGCCTTAGGGGGGGGCGAGCCGGGCGACCGCCCGGGGCGCCAAAGGGAAGGGGGCGCCGCGCATGATAAATTACTAATTCAGGATTTTTTTTTGGAAAAAGTGCTACTAATTTCATCAAATACACACCCATTCAAATCTCCCACATCTCACCTAATCTCCTCACCTCACCCCCAAAAAATTTCGCCTGCGGCGGGCCCGTTCCCCCCCTTTACGGATTGTTCACCTTTTGCTTACGAAATGGGCCCCCCTCTGAAATTCTTCTGCCTATGCGCCTGTACAGGACATCATAAAGGGCGAAATTGTCTTAATTTTTGTATTATTATTTATTTATTTTACCCCGTGATGTCCCTTACGGGAGCTATAGGGGGGTGGCATACCACCATCAGTTTTCTGTATATATTTTCACTTCATTCACCGGTGCAAGGAAACAGGGACAATGGGAAAGGATATGGATTTTTGGTGAGGGAACATGGGTGCAAGGTGCAATGTCGTAACTATGGGTCACGTGCTGTTCCCCAGGAGGTTATAGGTTGCCAGACACCTCCTTGGTGCAGGTCAGAGACCCTCCTGACGCAGGTGAAAGGAAAGTTCCCCAGGCGGGGATCGAACCTGGGGCCTTTCGCTCAGCAAGCCGAGACGTTACCATCTCGGCCACCACACCTCCCCAAATTGTCTTAATATGCCCTGTCTTGATAGGCCCTCCTACCCTTGCTGCACATGTTTATATTTTCGAATATGAACCCTGTGGTACCATATAAAATCTAAATATTTTTATCCCGGGGG
>JYFJ02003460.1:0-41280 GCA_000934665.2 Catajapyx aquilonaris | reverse complement strand
TCAAGCCCCCTCTCTAGACACGCCCCTTTTTCTACTCTCCCCCTCCCCTCCCATCCCCCTCTCCCAGCGTCACTCCTGGCCTCTGGCGGGTGTCGGGATCAACACAGGGGCGGACCAGACCCTCAGTCGGAGACCATCGGCCTGTCGGCAAACACTTTCTAAGGGGGGGTGTTCAACACTTCTTGTACACACACCCAGGCGGATGGGTGGGTAAAAAGGGTGCGGGTATACACAATATAAGATAGAGAAGAAGAGACCAAGTGTGAGACCAAATGCTGCCGGCGGCTGTGGACGACAGCCCGGTGATGGCCACGACCAAGCCAAGGGCCACAGACTTCTCCATCGCTGCCATCATGGCCAGGGACGAGCACAAGAGCACCGATGCTGAGACGGTGTCGTCGCTGGGTGAGTACAGTGTACGGTGCGAAAGTGGGGGCCCGGTGGTTTCAATTGGGCGGGACCGGTGTGACGAATCGTGGTTCAAATAGTGAGTAAATTCAGTAGTCGACAGTGATGCACGGCGTCAGTAGGCCTGTTCTTAATTGTATTTAGATGAATATGATTATATAACATTGGTTGAAATAGTCAACAATGCAGCTCTTTTCGGATTCACTTGCGGTATAACGTAGCGAATTGTAATGTTAGTGTTGTAGCCTGTATGTGCGCATTTATTTACAATTGCGGTAACGAATGATGCGTTAAAAAAGTGCGGTGTTATTGGTCTAATTGGCAAAATATGTGTGCACTAATTGTTGCTGAAATTAAAACATGAGTCGCAAGCTACATGCCGGCAGATGGGTGGCGGCCGGGCGGACGGCCGGTTTGTTTACTTCATGATTTTGACCTGAAATGTTTACAAATTCGATCTAAATGGCGGCGTATTATGCAATAGTAATGTGTATAAGTCTCGCTATAAAAACAGAAGATGGTAGTTCAAGTCACTGAGCCATTTTTTATAAACCAGTGAGGATGTAATGTTGGTTTTTCTGCCTTTTATATAGTACAACATCCAATTAGTAATTAGGAACATAATGTTTCAACATGAAATAGTTAATAAGTAAATGGCACTACGAATTAGTAGATTGTATTCCTGTAGAACGAATAGACTACCTTTTTATGTAATCGATAAGCTGTCATGCTAATACGCCGTGTGCACATGAAATTTGCCTGCCGTCTTAAATATTACATGGCCTAGATTTGTTACGTACCTTTTATTAAATTTCAATTCATTCGGATTAAACCGCCACCAGCCGTAATTTTGTTTTGAAATGTTGATACGATTAATTTAGGTTGCTTGAAGAATAGTTCTCACATTTGTTTTGCAGTAACATCTCGATAAATTTGTAAATTTGTACAAAAAGCACGGCGAGTGGCACGGCTATTAGAAACCGATTCGGGCAAATTAGCGCACGTGCAGGTAGGCCTAACTCTTGCTAATTACACTCAGTGCAACATCACACCTGTATTACACTACCGACAGCCTGAAAACTATAGCCCAATTGCAACCCACAACCAAACGACTTGAAACCCGCCTATTTGGCATCCTCTTCGGACAGCCGTTTACCCAACAAATCGAGCAGCAATTGTGCGCCGGCAGTGTTTTGCCACAACAAAACAGCGGCCTAAACAAGCGGGCATGACAATGGGGACCCCCGTGTGCCGCACACACAGCCAATTACGAAGCAAGCTCTATTTAGAAAAAGGGATGAAAGGGGGNGGGGGGGGGGGGAGATGGGTCACGTGAAATTCCATCAGATATCGGATCGCACGTCCCATCACTTTGATAGAGGTGGCCCGCAAAAGTGTTGCGTTGACATGTCCTGGGAGCCAGGCAGAGAGAGGATCCTATTTCGGAAAGGGTCAGTCAGCTCTTGGCATAGCCGTTGGAGGGACTAGGGGGGACCAACTGGGGAATATTTGCAGTGTGGCAAGTGACATAACAGAATATTTTGAGTTTAGTATTATTATACAGACTTTCGTGCATTAAATTCGTGTGTGCGCTCTGAAAATATGGCGAGTGAGATTTTCAGCTATTAGAGTGAAGCGAAATGAACTCACATTTTTGGGAGAACATTCGAGTGAATTGGACTAAAATATCGAATAAAAGGCACTCAAAAGGGAATTACAATTTTGGTTGAAAATCACTCGAAATATGTACAAATATTGTGTGCGCAGAATTATTCTGGTTAAGAAAATGTATCTGGTATACGGAGCAAATAAAATCATTTAGAGATGCAAATAATTTTATACCTCATCATTATTCGCCATTCTTAATTATTAATTAATATCTTATTCTGAATTCCATGCACCGCACTAGCTCCAGAAAAATTTGTCCCCTGAAAATGTTTTCCATTGTTGTCAACAACTCTCAACAACGAACAGCAAACATTTCTGACTACTTTTCAGCTGAAATTTTTCTGGAGCCAATGCAAGCGGGCGTGTGTAATTCAGTGAATTGAAAACCACTCGTGATGTATTTTAGAGTGTAAATTCGTATCACCACGTACTGAAATGCTTTTTATTGGACATCTAAAATGTGGCACTATTTCCGCATGTCGCTCAGAGCAATTTTACTCAAGTTTGTGCACGAAAGTGTGTAATAAACACATAGTGGACGGCTCATTTATTGCAGAAAAACTGTCCCATGCGGCAGGTACGGACGTGGGCGACACGGAGTCGGAGGAGATGGTGAAGGACGAAGAGGAAGTGGACGTCGAGGAGTGTTCGGACGGCGAACGGGACGTGGACATCGAGGTGGACGAATCCCTACCAGACACCAAGGCTTCCTCGGTGTCTCCGTCTCCTTCCGACACCAAGGAGGATTCCTCCGATGCAAAGACCAAAGCCGAAGTGAAAACCAAATGCAACTGTGAGGAGCTGCTGTCGGTGGACTGCCACCTTGAGACCAAAGACCTTTGGGATAAGTTCCACGAGCTTGGGACAGAAATGATCATCACCAAGACCGGGAGGTACGTGGCCATTATTTTCAACCCCAGATTATTAGCAGGTGTTGGTGCAAAACGGTGTAAAAATGGGTCGTAAATATTTGGCAGGATGGGAACCATGACGGATCGGGAATTTTATGCAAGTTGGCAACCTGCGGTTATGATTGTGTTGTTTAAGGACGTACACCTTACAGAATATGTAATGACACCCAGGTGTATTTTCGACCACAATTGTGTTTAGAATATTGTAAATGATATATAGCAGATTGTCAATTGTGATGTTTACAAATTGTGTCGCATCAGCACGCGATATATTCGAGTGTAATTAGTGCTGTTAATTATATAACTCGAAAAAGGGAAAAACCGTAAATCTGCAACGGTTAGCTTGGGAGGTCTTTTGGGCGGCAGAACTTTGTTGTTTGTTCACAAACTCGGTTCGATTCCGACGACTTGAAAGCCGCTTTTTGTTTGTGAAACATTTCTGGGGGTCCCAAGTCCCTCAAGAGAAACAGGAGGCAACTTTCAGAGAAACAGACCTTCCGCGGTCACGCCTGGAAGCCAAAAGGTCGCGACCCGAACCCGTGACATTCCAGAAACCTACAGGGAAAACGCGCCGCATCGGGAGCATTCATTTGCCGGCTTTAAATCCGGGCAAGTGTTAACCGCGATTTGGGGAGTTAACCTTAGATGGCGCCAATAATTACATGCGCGTTGCTTCTGCGCACCTGCCTGGGGGCGCCACTGTTCCGGAACGTCGCGGGTTTTGTCGCAGGTCAAATCCGAAGCGCCTTTGTTCCCCTTAAAAGGGGGCAACGAGCGTGGACGGTGCAAAGGAAATTGAATCTGGAAATCCGAGTCAGGCCAACTGTTCTCTTTGGGGCTCCATGGCCCCCTTGCTCTGATGACTTGTTTGCGTGTCGAACCAATCCCGAACCGGCTATTCCCAGCCTCAGTTTCGCTCCATTTGAGCCCAATCAGAGAAATTAGCTTCTGATTAGTGGGCATGATTAAAGGTGAGGACGAAGGAATGGGGGATGGGAGGTATAAGGTGAGAAAACCTTATTTTTTGTTGAAAGGCGGGGTGCATTGTTGCTAAGTTTCACATCATTGAAGGGTTTGAAGACAACAGTGATATTTCCTAGAGGAAACTATAAAGATGGCGATTTGTAGTATGAGGACATTAATAGTTTCGGAATTGAATCACTTAGTCAATCCGGTTAATTTAATTCTACTGTTATTATGACACTGCATGTAAACAGAAATTGACAGAAGTGGGTATGTTAATCACAGGCTGTGGAGGAAATCATCACTCAGCGAGACTCTTTGCAACATCAGCGTTACAAAAACACAATGCAGGTTTGCCCGATGTGACGAGCCCCGTACAGTTGACTGATTGTGGGCTGTGGGAGAGTTAAAAACTTATTAAAAAATTCATTTCCGGGGTTTTGTATATGCACTGTTGTTGCATGTTACACTGATGCAGCATTTGGATATGCCTATTTATGTCACAACTGGTGTGACGCGGTGCAATATCCACGAATATTATCGACCAGGTTCAGAAAACATATTCTGATAATAATGTAAGCAGTAATTATTATTACAAACTGGGATTAAAATGCAGCCGAAAATTGCCAGAGCTTTTCCATGGTTGACCATCAATTTGAATAATTACTGTAGTTCAGTTAAAATCGCTGCAATATTGTATCATGAAGCAGAATACTAATTGCACCCCTCGATTGTGTAACAATGATGACTAACCGCCGCTTTGCTCATATTTCTAACAAACATTACAATATGATCCGTCGCATCATATGTGAAATTGTTTTATATATACACGAATTTCTCCAACTTGTTAATTAACGGAACTTAAACTAGTGTTAGTTACCGGTATGTCAGTTTCTGGCTGAAACACCTTACGATGGCTCAAATTATGATGAACATAATTTTGGAGGGATTGAGCCTTCTGGTGGTGAAAACGCCCTTGGGTTGCTAAACATGGCGGTCCCATCCACCTGATGTTTGTAATGCAAATTTTATGACAAATGATCCGTAATTTCGCTGGGGCCAAGATCTTGGCCAGAAAATTACCACCCATCCCACCCTTGTTCTCACCTTCACATCACCTCGTCCCAAATATGTGACAAATTAATTGCCCCTCCCCGCAAGGTCAACATCTGACCCACACCCTCAGATCAGACGGTTTTCCTCCCCATCTGAAAACTGAAATCGGGTTCTAACAATAGGCCAGGGGCAGTTGCAATCCCCCTCTCTTTTCCCTCAGCAGAACTGTAGTTCATTAGCGATATTGTTAAGGGCGGTCATTTCGAGGATTATTCGTCGGCGCCGAAGCGACACGACGGCCGGCGTTGAAAACGGTGGCGGCAAAAGGGGAGGTCGCGGGGGTCGATTACTCCGGAACATCTGCCGAGAAAAGCCAGTTAAATCACTGCCACTCGGGCCCATTGTGATCGTTTTAACACTTGCTCCCCCCCTCCCTATATACCCCTATCCTCGACTTGCCTTTTTGGACGGGGGTAAACGGCAGGGCAGGCTTCCACCAAAAATGTGGGTCTGAATGGGCAAAAAGGTAGGGCTACAAATGAGTGGTAACTCGATCCGGTGGGTTCACAGGTAATGTAAGAATGGGAACCGCAGAATAACCGTTTTTTTTATATTATTGGCGCAGGGGGTTGGACTATTAATGGGTTGGATTTATGGGAGTTATTTGTAGGTACATGGAGTGCGAAACTGATACGTGTGTGGTTGGGGCAGGATCGGTACGGGATTTGGATGGGGTTAGAGTTCACATGGGGGAAGTTGTCTTTGTCTTTGGGCCGTTGTGATCAACATTATACACTCTAAAAATACCTTGAGTAATTTTCATTTGCGTTGGTCGGTCTGAAACTTAGGGATATGAAATGTACTGGATTTTTGGAAGGTTTGCCCAACAATTGCTGGGATTTGCACTTTTTAGGAACGTGTATTCTCAAAAAGGAATGTATGAAGGCTGCGTCATTGGTCATGTGAGGATTGCAATATATCTCTCACGCGATTCATTACTGGTGAGCTTTAGACAAGTGCATTGTCCATCGGGATGTGCATCGGGATATGCCTGCAAAGCGGTGTGCATGTCTTGTTGTTGACTAAATATTACGCAGGTGCCTATCAAAGTCGTTGAACATGCAAGGGAGCCTGGGTTCAAAGGTGTAAAATATTAACTTTTGTTTACCAGCTACTTGGATGATTAGGAAAGAAGAGGTGGTATATTTAAAATTCTTTTTTCTAGGGTGAATCCCATCTTGTGCAATAATAACACTTCATTCCGTCTCTTTTTAATTCAAGTGATTTTCTAATGAAATGTGTAATTACACAGGACAGACGTACAGTACAGGAAAAAGCTACATATATTTCTGTAATATTTCATCCTGTTAACACAGTAGGTTATACCGGTATTAAGCTACGTCACTTCATGAATTCTATTATACACTCTAGCAAGGAATTTTCAATTTCTGCACTACATTATTAACGCATTTATTCCAAGAAAATAACCCGTGCCTTTAGAATGATGCTGACAGACTGCTGTACATCAATTGGCAAGTGTGAGGGCGAGAAGTAAATGCGGGTATAATAAGCTATAGGGGGCTATATGACGTGCCGCATGCCGTTGTATAGTTAGAACCCTATCAACAAATCCACTCGGGTCTTAAAAATGCATCGAATTTCCTGGCTGCGAACCCTCGTTGCGCCAATAATAATCACCAATCCGTTATAATGCGGCGTCCACAACCGGCAGTTTATATGTAGGCTTAATGGTGCGAATCGGCCGGTTGTGTAGAATAGGTAGGCCTACATAAATAAATGAATGCCGTCATGAACTAGTCATCAACTGGGAAACTCCCATTTAACAAGCATAATTTCCATGCGCCCATTACTATGTACCGGGGAACGTGTCGTTTAATTTGACAATCTCGGTGATGAGTTGACATAAATGTGCTGAAAATGTGATAAAGGTCTCTGGAAATATTGCTGATATGACCACACCTACGCAATATCTACTACGCTCTCATATCCGGAACGCATTATGCAGGACCAATGAGAGAGAGCGAACATAACTGTCCATTATCTGGAAGCTGGACCGATACACCAATACTTGGGGACCAGATTGCCCGTCGATATATGCAGACTGCCGCCATTTCGCTGTCACCCGTAAATGTCAACGTGTCACCTTTAAGCGCCGCTGTTGACATTACTCAGACAGGTGTCCGCGACCATTCGGCAACACCGCCGCTTGCTGACTGGCTCATCCTGTCACACGTCACCAGCACGCCACTCGGTTGACCAATAGCGTTCAGCCTGTGTTGCCATATTTGCTCAAAAATGGTCAACTTGGGCTGATAATTTGTATGTTAATTATTATAAATTAACTATATCACAACCATCACCCAATGGTCATCTTTTGGCACCACCGCCTCTTGGCTGAAAATGGCAACTCCGCCACGTTGCCAGATCGGCCACAATTCCCCTCAAATGGCAGCCTTTATTAACCCGTCCGGAGTCATCGAGCCATCTTTTTTGGCTGACTTCCCCACGCGATTCGGTGCAGGACAGAAACACGCCCACCCACCCACCCTGCGCACTTTTATCGGCTTCCCCCCCTCCCAGCTTTGCGCCAATATTGGCGAGATGCGTCCGCACAGAGAGAATAGGGGGAAAGCCCCCACCGAATCGACAAACTTGATATTCAGCCAGGACGTGCAGCCATTTTGGAGCCAAAAAAACCACCAAGTTTGAAAGAATTTGGTGTGTGAATATATATTTTTTTTTGCAATTTCCCTAGTGGATTATTAAAACGGGGAGTCGCAAATTTTAAAACATCACCACCCGTGTTCCGGAGTGTAACCTCCTGATTGGCCGGTGATGAAAACGAGTGGATATTTCTGCAGGGTTTTTGTGTAAACTCTCGAGCGTGTAAACGCCCGTGCAAAAATATGGATTTTGCAAACTCGGACCGAGGGATGTTGATAATTTCGGTCCTCGGGTGATTTACGAGGCCGTAGAGCTCCATATACGCGGACAGTTTTGTCGCATTGGGACTGGTTCAGATATAGAGTGCGTTTCGGCACGACAAAAAGAGACAGAGAGATAGTGCAGAGTGGGGGGCGTGAAAACAATGAATTACGCGATAACTACGACTTGTTTGCAGCGTTCAAAATTGAAGTCATGAATGTTTTACGGGGGATGACCTTTATCTGACCAAGGGACGGATGAACGATGGACTGCTAGAGGGCATGGACCTAATGTTTGTAGTTGACCAGTTTCAATTTATTTAAGCACAATTTTGCTTACTGTTGGACATAGTTGGCTGTTTGAATCATGTAATCAGTAGGAATGACCACGTCTTGAGAGTGTGTTCCATAGATGCATAAGACAATCTGAGAAAACTAGACAAACCAGCCAATTTCTCCTCAGCTTATACGCCTCATCAACCATGATATTTCACCTACCCCTTGCCTCATCGGGGATCCACACACGGGCAAGACCGGATTCTTTTCCACTCAACAAAAGTGTCCACAGATTGTAAAACAACAGTGGTCAAATCGAAAAAAAAGCAGGTTCCTCAGGCACCCCAGAGTTACGTCGTTCCCAATCCCCCAAAAGATTATCACCGGGCATAAAACAGAAGCGCTCTTATGTCCCTCTCTATTCCAGCGATTGAGATCAGGTATTTTGCACTAATTAATGCCCACCTCATCTGGGTGATGACTCTGTTCTGGATCATAAAAATCTCATTCCTATTCGAGGCCAGCACAGTCGGAACACCAAAGACAATGGTTTTTTTTTTTGGTGCTCATGTGTCAACCGAACAAGATATTAAAAGTGAGATAACTCCCTTTTGTGATGCATAGGAACAAATAGCCGACCCAATGAAGAGCTGATTATTTGTCGAACCCTTTCCTCTCCAAAAAAAAAAGATAGGGTGGTCCTTGATTACTAGCGGCTAGTGTAAAATGTTGTCCCCGCAACTGGTTCAGTGTTTAACGACCTGTTAAAACAGCATTTTTACAGCGCTCATTGTGATGCGGCTGCATCGGAATGGGAGAAAAGCAGTTGGCCCGTCGGAAAGAATAACAGCAATATTTTCGAAAATTATTGCAATTGGTCTAGGATTTTAACCTGATTATAGAGCAAGCTCTAATAAATAGCTGGAGTCTCATCACGATATCTAACGCCTCGAATGGCAACTCACAGGTACCGCCAACCGGAATCTTTCACAGATTAAGTTATTCCAGAAGCGGAAGAAATTTTATGGGCCCAAACTCGGTTCACACATTTTATTGGTGTGTGTCATCATAGCTTAATTTACGGAATTAGATTTACAACGTGATGAGAGGGCAGCTTATTAATATTCATAGATTGTTAGAATGTTTCTGTGTGTGCGGACGATAATAACTAGTGAAAATCATTCATGCAAATCTGGTGACATTATTGCAAAGTACACATATTGACACTTGATGATAACCGATGAACTTATGCTGATACGAAGCATGAGGAACAGGCCATATCACACCCTAGCGGTTCGTGCAATAGTAAAATGATTAATAATTGCTTTTTCTAGCGTGACGACTTCCGGATCTCCTGACACTCAACAACAGGCTGACCAATATGGTGGCGATTGTGAAGGTGGCAACGTTCATAGCAAAGTAGAGCCTGGTGTGTGGTGGATGAAAACACAGCTTGCGTGCATGGTCGGCCTTTGAGCCCCCTTTTACAAGAATGGCCGCCTTTTCATGTTTTTGCATCGTTTCTGCTCTCTTTAAGGATTAGGAAGCACGGGAGTTTGGTGACAGGCACTTTTTTTGTATGGCGCATAATACACGGTCCAATATTAATCCTTAGTACCGGTTTGGCCAAACTGCTGATGGTGTGATAAATTACATGTTAAATCCAGATTTGCGTCATAATTCGCAATAAAAACCTTAGCCCCATTCTTGCAATTTTAGAAACACATATCCCTCCAAGAAATTTTCGTCATTGCGGGTACAGTGCAATCAAAAATTTCTAGGCCATTTCCCGTAATTTTGGTACACTCAAGGTTCGAATTTAAAGATGGGCTATTTTCATCATATTTGAAAGTGTCAGGATGTTTGACCCCCACTATCTTGGGAATATCTGCCACGATTAGAAAGACCGGAAGTTACGCCTGAACCACACTATATATATCCTAGCCTGTACTATCCTTCAAAAAATCCTGCTAATTAGCAGGCGTCATATTTTCACACCGCTTCTTTTTGTTGGCCATGGCGCTGTCGGAGAGACATACACACACAAAAAAACGGCTCCGTTATTCCCAACTCTTCTTCAGAAAAGGACCGAAGGGGTCATTTGGTAGCTCAGAAGAAGTGGTGGAACACGGTTCGGATACATGTACCGCCTGGAGGAATAATTACGCCAGTCGCGAAAATCCTCCTGTCAAGAATTATTGTGGTCGTAAAGCGGGGGCGCATAGTGGAGCCTTCAGGACTTATTACGATTGTCGAAGGTCGAAATTTTTCTTAAGGATGTATCGAAGAAAGCATTAGAAACATTTGTTTCAAGCGCGACTTTTTTTTCGTCGCAATTAATCCGCGTTCAAGTCCGCAAGTGTTGGATATTACAGTCGTACTTCCAGTTTTTTAAAGAATTTTTTAAGTGGATGACTCGCCAACGGTGGACAGCAAATACTGATTTAAATGCTCTTCTCATTAAACGAGATAATTTATGGCTTCTCTGAAAAGGGCCGTAACTGTCGCAGTCCGATGCAGCAGCGTTGGTTTCTCGGGAGCACATACGCTTTAATATTTGACATTTGTGGAAAGAAAGTCCTTCCAATTATGTGTAATATATAGCCTAGTAATGCCATAAATAAATCAGGGGAAAAATTCGGCCGAATATTAAAACTCCAAAAGTATGTCAGAATGTTGTGCACATATCATGCTTGGAAACGTTTCATTATTAATTCTATATACCTGGCTGTGTCTCATACAGCTCTAAAAGCAAATGTGTGTCTATTGCATTTTTTATAGTTGCATTGGCAGCCATATTTCCTCCATAGAACCTGTCAGATTATGAGCTGAGATATGCACAGTATGACAAATACAAGGGATCGAAACTGCAATTGAGATCGTAAACATTTACTTTAGTCAGTGGCTTTTCTACTATAGAGACTTAAGGCACAGATTTATGGAAGACCTGACTCTGCATAAGACATCAGCGACATATAAAATGAGGAATGCTGATAGGTCGTGATGCAGGTTTCTGGAGGAAATGATCCGCCAGCTTAAGACACTTGTTTCAGAAAGGACAAAAAAAAAAGTAGTCGGAAATAAAAATGCGCAGAAGGAAGAAGAGGGCATGCCAGCAGCAGGAGCATCGCATTCCTGTGTGTTTTCTGGGATGCAGGTGCACAAGCAGAGAACGCCAGGTATTCGGGCCCTTGCTCCACGGGGGTCGCGGACCAAGAGGTGGAAGAAATGGGGGTGACACAGCCAGGAGATGAGGAGGATGCCAGCCATGCACCCGTGTCATTTCACTTACTTCTTTTCTCGGCCAACGGCGCAAGTGAAGACAGCTTCACTTACTGATTGCATTTTGAAAGCTGCTGACTTGCGGATAGAATCTGAGAAAAATTTCTCTCTGGAGGTGTTTGCTGGATAAGGATGTCAAATATTTAGTGTCGGTTATGCTAGGTCTCATATGTTTACTTGGAAATAGCAATATGCAATATTGTGTTTGGCTTGAAATTATTCATCAGTGTTGACTCGACATTATTAGTATTTCTCCATTAGAATACACAGAAGTGTTTCTCTTATATAGGCAAATATTTCCATAGAATATGACTGTACGAACTTCAAGGTTTTAACAACCACAAGATTTTCCCATACAAGTTCATTAGAGCATTCAAAAATATGACGTTTTACTATGTCATTGTGTAGCACTTGTCAAGATAACCTAATGCGTACAGTAGTCTGAAAAGAATTCTGCCGGTAATAAATTATGCATCATATTTTAGCACAACTTAATTACTAGGTTTGTACTTGTGTTGTAATCTCCATTGTATGCTGAATTATCTAACACTTTTTGAAATGTGGGTTAACGCATGCATCACGCAATTGCAGAACAAGTTCATTTATCACCTTCGGGAGCTGCCTCACAATGCTCGTTCGGTATCCGCATATATCGAGGCAACCCTCAGAGCACCAGATCTAGGTACGGGTTGCATATCCCTTAAGAGAAAAGCCAGTGAATATTAAGCAAAGTGGTTGGAAGCCTCGTGTAAATCCGTTCTGATCATGGCGGACCCGCAGGTTGGGGAAACATTTGAAATGCTCACGTCAGAGACCTAAGACCTCCAAGTTTATGGTGACAGGAGATAATCCTTGTTAGCCTGTCTTTCCGGATGGCGTCTGTCGGCTGTTTGGAAGCCTACTCTTTCAACATGGCAGTGGCTTTAGGACCAAGAGGGGTGGGTAGGGGGAGCTTATAAGAGGGCCGAACAGGCGCATTACGTGTCAGCCATTCGCGACGTGCAAAGCTACCTTTATGGAACTAGCCCGAGCCTAGCGTGACTCAAATTATTTGCTGCTGAATTATGAGGTTAGAAGCATTGTGGCTTGGCACATTCACACAAGCCCAGGAAGTGACTGGAAATTTCCGCGCGATTTATGCTTCCATCAGCGCAATTTTATTTTTATCAAATAAATATTCTGGAGTATGAACATGTGTATTTAATTTACCCACGAGGGATTGTGGTGGAGGAACATGCAATATTGCTGTTTTTGTTTTGGTGTTGTATTGTGTTATTTTGATAGCTGTCGTTTTCTGGTCTCCAGTTTAATATTTGAAGGTAGCAATTTCGGCAGATTCGTACTCCTTTGAACCCTCCGAAATGATTGATTCCCAAGCTGCGATTAAGCCGCGCTAGTTTATCGCTACAGTGCTGAAGTGCAACCCGGTTCTAAAAAAACGCTGTGATGGCGCCACCGCGCCATAGCATGTCGCGAGTTGATGAAACGTGAAGTTGTCTGCTGCCACATTCCATGCAGATCAGACCCGTCTGGGGTGTACAGACCCCCCACGTTTCTCCCCTTACCCCAGCACACTCTCTCCATCTCCCTAGGCATACGTCATCCCCCCACTCCTTCCCCCAAGGGATCCAAAAAGCACCAAATTTCGTACTAAGAAAATTTCACACACGTTTGATTTCCCCAACTCGTTCGGCACCACCTCTAGGGAAATCAGGACTAAAAAGGATCCAGTCCAGCGCCCTTCTATTTCATTAACCGATTTTTGGGTAATGACCGGGAGGGGGTGCAAAGATGGCGGTGTTTTTGCCTGGTCTGGCGAGATTCCCATCCTGGGGAGTCGGTAGCTTCGGAAGGGAGCCCCTGTGGTGGGTCTTGACTGACACTCGAGCCTAGGAGAAGAGGCTTGGAAATCTTTGCGATAATGATTTCTGGCTGCTACGGCATGCGGTGCCTCTGCTTTTGCGAACCGATTTCGGGTGGGGAACCACGAACATTGTCGGAAGAACGTGCTATTTGCTGGGTTCGGTTTCTGGGTGAAGTGCCGAAAATTGCTTGGAGGTGACAATATGGACGATTGATTCATCTGGACTAAATATGGCGGGCTATTTATTTCAACTGACCACAATTCATAGTTGTGCAGATCAGCTGGTTGGTAGATTATAACGACAGCCGTGTGAACCCAGGATATGCAGTTGGGACACTCGGTAACGAGCAAGTGAAAAGAACATGGAAGGGTGTAAATGAACGTGCGGACCGGTAATTAACCCCACTTTTCACGGCAGAACTTTTCCGAGTGTTAATTATCGTATAATGGCGTAAACACATATTCAATGCAAATTAATTTGCGGTTCTAATCTACTCATTCAAAACTATAACCTATCAAATTTAGCAGTGTGGTATAATTTTCACGGGCGTATATTTTGCGGCGGATGGTTGCAAACGGTTGCAGAAGAGCGACTCTGGTTGTTGGGTAAAAAAAGGAGTATTCTGTAAAAATCTGGGAGACAGGCCGGAAACAACAAAGTAGAGTTTGAAATGAAATGCGAGAGTAACGTGTCACTTTAAAGCTCTGAGACTTGATATTTCCCCTCCACTCAAGTTGACATCCATGCACAAAGGCCAGATGTTTCGGGACTTCAACCCTTCTTTTTTTGTAGAGTCAACTATTTTTATGTTTTTAAAAACTCTTATGGGGGGTTCACACTCTGTAGGAATTGCATATTGACCGGAACTGCCTGTGACGTTGTTGATTCAAAAATGGCACTTGATCCCCTTTCCATAATTGTTTATTTGAAAACTTATTGTTAAATATTATCTATGTTTTAACTGGTTGTCACACCTTTCAGGTATTTGTATCCTCCTGCCGTGACATTTATATAATGGTTTAAAATTTGCCAGAAACGTTGTAAGTTGAAAATGGAATTTCATTCTGTTTGAGTATAGGGTAAATATTCGGTAAAGACACATTGAGTTGTCCCAGTGCAGAAATTGTAATTAACACTTATAATGTTTTGGTACAGCATTACACTTATGCACATGCCATAAGACGATCCAATTAAATAGCACAATCATTATATGCTACTGTATAGCCTATATTTATAAATGTAGTAGCAGTAATGAAGGATTTTATTTTCTATCAACCATATATAATTCGGCCTGCATTCTCTTATACTGCGCGTATTAATATACTGATGTGTAATGCCATAATATTTAACCAGGATATTTCCAAGATTATATTTCTGTCAGTAGTGTAACGACCAATTAACTTTTTTTGCATGTGTTAAAACTACTTTTTATTGCATGATGTTTACGATACAATTATCACACCTTCACTATATGTGAGAATAAACATTTCCATCTTCACAATAATTTTACACACTTGCAAGTCGTTAAGAAAGCTGTGACACACTAGAATTGTCATGATTGCAACAGATGGGTCATTATCATTGCGCCACATTCGAGGGTCAATTGATACAGACCTATTTGAATAAGATAATTATATTTACAGACGAAAAACACTAAATTGGTGGGATATGGATCTTACGATGGTGCATAATTTCTTGTCTCAGTAAATTAGAAAATAATATTATGAACCTGTGAGGCAAATATTACCGATAAACTCATTTAATACTGTACTTGGAATGGTCTTAAAGTATGAAGATGGTAATTTTATTTCCACATTGTGAAGGTGTGGGAAGTATCAAGTATGTGCGTGACAATTTTCAAATGCACAGTAGAATTTTAATGCATAATGAAATATGTTAGTGAATATGTAACGGGACCGAAAGAATATTTATTATCATATAAAATTGATGAGATTTTGCTACATTACAGTGTATTAAAAACACACAGAATGCAAGAAATAAATTGCGGTTGGAAAATAACTTTCGTTACCAAACTCCCATTGAGCATTGAGCAAAATACTGACCCATAGGCTATATTTACAAATTTACAAATTTTTAATTAACAAAATTTACAAAAAAATGAAATTGACATTGTAACAGCACGTATAACACATCATCACTTGAAAATTGTACTTATTTTTGCTCGTTGAGACCCATAATTTACTTTCATTTTTAAATAATAGTCTAAGAATAATTATGAAGGCGGTGTTTACTGAAAATGCTCATGAAGTAATCAACTAAAAATGTTCCCAAAATATTTCACCATTTCTGTTATGGGTCTTTCGTACTCTGCATTGCATATCCTTCGGTTAAGACCTAGGAATAAATTTTTAAAATGTGCAATTGACACTGTCCGTGACGCAATTCAAAATGGCGCTTCGTGTCCTCTGCATATTTATCTAGAAAAACAAAATTTGAAGCCGTGACGGCCATCCGTCACTCCATGACGTTGTCGCATTCGCATTAATTACTACTTAACACACTTTCTAATGGTTTAGAACGCCCCGCATTAAGTGAGAATCCCCTGGATTGAATTATGGTCATTAGCGCAAAGCCACCTAATGGGCAAAAGTGACGATGTTGCCATGTTCCATGACACAAAATAAATAGCCCATAAGCATGCAAAGAGAGGGCAGTTGCCCACAAGCTTTCAGTACTTTGGACCTAATTGAAGGGACGGGAAGTAACTACAAAAAAAAAACTGAACTGAGAGTATAACTAATGTACGCATGGGCTACCTGCGGGTGCACCTTGGAAAAGAGATAAGCTCAGGCTGCTGTTTCCAACCTGCAATTAAACAATGTCACAGCTAGCGATAGTAAGCAACCGATAGGAGCATCTGGCAACAGTGGAACACACGGAACATTGGCTTGATTGATGCGGGCCTTGTCGCCGTCTTTTCACACACGGACGTCATTTTTGGCCGGACGCATACATGCTACATATTCTGTTCCCATAATATAATTTGTCCCAAGCAGAGACGACCGGGGTTGTAAAGCACTTTTCAGCGGTGTTAAGAGCCTATAATTTCGGGACCGACCCCTACAATTTTCATAACTTTATGACTTCGAAGCGGTTTCGGTTGTGTAAACATCACACTCCAGGTCGATCGCTATAAACCGCTTGGGTATATGCAACACATCCTTTGGCAGTTGGGTGTATGTAACCTCTGACCCCAAGTATGACCCCAAGTATGACCCAAACCTTGTCTAATTCCAGGAGAATGTTTCCGACAGTCCGGGTGTCGTTCAGCGGTGTTCGGTCTGAGCAGCGGTATGCTGTGTTGATGGACATCGTACCTGTGGACAACAAGCGGTACCGGTATGCCTACCACAGGTCATCCTGGTTAGTAGCAGGCAAAGCTGACCCTCCTGCACCAAGTCGATTGTACATGCATCCAGACTCACCCTTCAGTGGAGAACAGCTGAAGAAGCAGGTCGTCTCCTTCGAAAAGGTCAAGCTCACCAACAACGAAATGGACAAAAATGGGCAGGTAAGCGGCCATTTTTGATCCTTGACTAATTTGGCGGAACTTCCAGGTGGATAAAGGAAGGAAGGAATTTCTCACTCTGTAAAATGACAGGAGAGGGGGCGGTTTATTTAATCCCCCCATGGACATGGGGAATTGCTGTTTTTTTGTGTATGAAGGATCAAATATAATTGGCTGCCAATTGAAAGACCACACATGAAAACCATCGCACACTTCCGGCTCATGTTTCAACCTAAGTGAAGTGGTGGGAAGGGGGATGAAGTGCTTTTAGGTGTTTAGGCGATGAGAGGAACGGGCCTAATTTTATCGCTAGGCCTCTTTTGTTGTGGTTCTGACACGAAATAATTACCGGGCTCGCTCCGGAAAAACTTTGAAACAATGGCCGGGGTGTGTTATTAATATGTTTGGCTCCTCTTTCGTTGTCTCATTAGGAGTTGAGAGGGGGGGACCTACAAAAAAAATTGTTTCAAAAAAAAACATGTATGGTGTTATGATCTCCGAACTTCAGGTAAGGAAAGGAAATCCATAAATTCAAAGACCGTAACCGAACCAGACGCATTTTTTGACTCATTGGACCGGTTAGCACCGGAAGTTCACGTCGTGGAAGTCGCTTTGACCACGAAATGAAGAAATTGATCATCGTAACGTAACGCAGATTAACATCGCCCAGAAATCTGGCTGGCATAAAAAAATGTAATTGTGGCAATGTCAGTGCATAAAACAAGGCATAGAGTTACAGTAGCGTTGAACCGTCTCTTTATCCTTTCAACAGCAGTTCCTGGTTCAACTTTTTTTCTTAAAAGTTAATCCGGCTAATATTTATGAGGGATTAAAACCGACATTATGCGGAAATACTTAAGTTTGAGCACCTAAGAAAGTACAGTAGGTGTTCAAACTTAAGTATTTCCGGATTTTTTTTCTTGTACGGTATGGCCGGTCAGTTCTTCGTTGTTGGAGGACACAGGGTGATACCAAAACGAAGTCTTCAAACTCAATGCACCTGGAAACATTGAGCGTCACGCACACAATGTATGCAGCAGGCGGCCTGTAACTTTTTGGAGGCTTTTCCTCACCTGCCTAAAGACCGGTGCCTCGAGGCCTGGACCTCCGACGGTGGTCCGCACCCTGGAGGAACCTCTCCATTACCACCGTGGTTTGGAGACTCCACAGGGGTTCCAAACCAGGAACTGAAACAAAACTTTGGACCCTCCACGAGGAGGTTTTATGGCAGGCACGGGGCTAGATGAAGAGCAACTTGGTGATTTACAACCACTCTGTCATGTCCTCAAGGTAGGGCCTTTCACTACACCTACTTGGTACTTTCACTTTGGCTATGTCTGTATCTGCCTCATAATTCGGCAGACCTGTTATCTCAGTGCCCATGATGAAAGAATTAATAATTGATGCCTGTTGATGTATTTCCCAGAGGTAGCTCGTTCGCCAGATCGTTTTTCGGAGCAGTGACGACATGACTTGTTGGCAGCGGTAATTGTAATCGGCTGATTGGCTGGGTGTAAATATAGAGGACAAAATTATTTCAAACCCTGACCAGTTGGAAATACGGTTTTAAAAATGGCCGCGTGACGAATTTTGGGCTACAACACACCTCCTTTTTTCTATGGTAAAAGGGCAGCTCAGGGACCCATCACCTGTTGTAAATATTGTCCTAAATGGCCCCAGTGACACGGATGGACGTTGGTGGGCTGCGGTGTGACGGACAAGTCTCTCTTGGCCGAAATGGGACAGACACGCTGAGGTTGCAGCTGTCAAGTGGGGGTACCCTTAGGTGTGGTCCTTTTTATTATGGGGTACAAGTTTTGTGGCCATCTTAGTTAGTTAGAGAGGTAGGCATTGGGGAGGGGAGGGGGGGATGCAGAGTTTAACACGAATTATGGTCCTTACACAGTTCGTTTTATAGTTTCTTTCGACAACATGCAAGGGAACAAAGGGGAGGAGGAAAGGAAGTTTCCTGTATCCTTTCTCACGAAGCAAAGAGAGGATTTCCGCCAGTTCTGGAAAATTCCCCTTAATGAATATTTGAATGTGTTGGCATGGCAATGTATATTTAGGCATAGGGATCTGCTGGGCTGACGGTACACGCATTTTCCCCCTCTTTGCACGAATCGAGTGTCCTTGGGCATTAGCCAACCCGAACTTCTTTTTTTAATTTTTTTTATTACTATCTCTTTTGCTGCATAGTTTTGTATGTACTGGATGGTTGCGTTGAGCTCATTTTATTTCCACACCTGTTAGGTCTATTAATTTGAAGAAGCTAGCACGCTACATGCATCTTACTTTGGCAGAACAGTGGTCACACTTTGAGGGTTTTAGATGGGGAAAAAAGCGCGACTTGAGATATAAAGTAATCGACACCCTTTTTTTTAAATATTCGTCCCAAACGGGCGTTAGGAATATTAATTCAGAAAAAAATATGGAAGCAGCTGTTGTGGATTTTCTTGCATTGTGCACCTGCCTGGGTAACATGCAGTGGGCGACATGTGAGAAAAAATGTATACTAATGATAAAAACAAGGCAAACAAAGACTATCCATTTGCGACATTTCAATTACATGTTGCATCGACTACCAGGTAGTGCTAACCTAGATTAATGTAATTTTCGAATTTGCCTAATGAGATGTGTCGATACCAGTTTAGTCGTTTCTTTATAATCTAAAGGTAGGACCGACGCTTGCCATATGTTTGCTCAATCTAATCCATTACTGATTGAAAACTGGAGCAAAATGTATAGTATTCCAGTTTTTTGAGGGGATGGTGATAAAAATCCTCACCAAAAAGATGGCTTCGAAATTTACGAACTTGTGTCAAGGATAATACCTTCCTCGTGTTGGCGAGACTTTTGTTTATGTTCACACTACCATCCTGTGATGGAAAAAGTGCCTTTATCACCTGCAGAACCTGCCTCATCCCACTTCCTTCCAAATGGGACAAAAAAACACATGAAAATAAAAAAAGAGGTTTTGATTAATGGAGGTCGTACATGCCGAATGTTGTAATGAGACTTGTCCAGTCAGTTTTTCATCACGGCGGAATGGGTAACAATATAGATGGTATTTTTTGTCCTTTGCAGATTGTCCTCAATTCAATGCACAAGTACCAACCTCGTATACATCTGGTCAAGTGGAAGGAAAATACGAATGCCCCAGTTGCTGACCTCGAGGCCGAAGAGTATCGGACGTATATATTTACTGAAACTGTGTTCACTGCGGTCACTGCCTACCAAAACCAGTTGGTAAGTTTATCTTTATCTATTTCTAGGAATATGATCAGAAAATTCCGAAACAATTGTGTTATTTTGCAATTATGAAAAGCATCACACCACATGTTCCATATAGGGCGTGTCGTTGTTTTCATAATCGTCCTTGAGCATGTAGCGGTAATAATAAAGCGCAATATACATGAAAATACCCTCAGGCAATTATGAGATTTATTGCACGTGAACTACATATTAATATACTTGTAACAGGATATGGCAAAAAAGTTTCTATTTTCACACAGTAACTGTAGGCTATACGGAATTTTGAACAAAAAAAAAATTGGTTTCAATTTTTGTCGGGTATACAAATTCTAACATTTGACTTGACCTTTGTTTCAGATCACCAAACTCAAAATCGACAGCAATCCATTTGCGAAAGGATTCCGTGACTCCTCTAGACTCACCGATTTTGAAAGGTAAGCCCCCAACTATTTGGAAATCTGTCTTTTTTTCTGAAGAGTCAATTGAGCAGTTGAATGTAAAGCGTATCCGCCGCACGCAGAGTTTACCCTAAAAAAATGACTGGAGGTCAGCCAGCTAAAATAATAAAAAAAACTGAAGAAAACCCCCAAAAAACAACAAGGCCTCCGATCTGATAAGGTCCACGTGTGCATCTGGAGGACTAGACCCATCTGCTGCCAAAAAAGGCAACACGAGCCAACCCCCTACTGCTTTTTGGACACTGCCGAGCTACCCATATGCAGATAACCACACTATCTGACCAGTCAAACTCACTTTACGCTGATATTAAGTTGAAAGGGTCCATTTTCAATCCTAATTTATTACCGCGTGTCAATATGATAAACCGGCGGTGTTGGGGCAACTTTTTAAGGGTTGGGAAACAGGCCTATTAGTAGGGAGGTGTGCATAGATGAAATAGCTACAGCTTTGGCGAATTATGGATAGTTTGCAGGGTGAAATGATAGACCATGCTACATGCGAAAATGCAAACAGCAGTAGTTAAACACAAATTTAAACTGCAAGTGTAACAGTTATTATTTATTTATTTATTTATTTATTATTATTGTTATTCAACCTGGTACTGGGGATAATTGAGCCAGTGCAGTGGGAGCGTGTGTAGTGGATGCGCGCGCCATCTTGAGGCATTCAACGCCATCAGGCTGCCAGTCCAAGAATTACAATGGGCTAAAGTAACCCCGGGTGGTCTAGTTAGCTGGCCAGCTTCATGATATGAATGGAGTATTGTCTGTGGCTTCTTGCCAGGTCCATTTTTGTTTCTGCGGTACGTTTCCACATCCAGGAAGCGTGTGTATGTGCGTGTAATTCGCCCCGTGCCCACCGCTTTTCCTGCCTCTATTATTATCCACTGAATAGCGGTTAATAAGTCCAAGGCTTCTTGAAGAGAGGAAGTATGTTTTTTTATATATATAAATTATTTTACATCTTACCCACCATGTAAACAACACCTTGCTAAACATATCATGCGCCATATTTCCAGTCGATACTTTCAGTGCAGCGGTGGGGTAAAGCAAAGTACTGTAGACACTATCGGCACATCGATAAAGCATAGGAAATGAAGGGAAGTAGTGGTTGTTGAGAGAGTGGAGGAGGCGTTACCTGAAACCCCCCCTCTTTTTGAGGGGAGAGGCGGGGGAGGGAATATAGGGACTGGAGGGAATCTTGTAGCGCACGCTTTAGACATATTTATGGCTTGAATAACCGTCCTGGGACATGCAAATCTCTCAACGTTTGGACCAATAAATATCCTTAAAAGTGTGCTAAGTAACATTTAGTCATAATACGATAAGGGATGTCTGGCGGGCTTGGAGGGAAAAAAAAGAAAGCTATATGATATGTTTTTAGTAGGTTGATAACAGCAAATTGTTACACAGTATTCAATGTTTGCACCAATTCCTGGAAGACGTTTAAAAATCAGTTAGGGCCAATTTTCTTGCGGCATGCACGACCTCATTAGAGGGGGGGAAAATAGAAAGGGGGTTATTTTATCTGTTTGAGAAGGCGGTACGATACATATGTGATAACCTACCCATAAATTGCGACCTTTTATTTTGAAAATATTCCCCGAGGGCCTCAGGTTGCGCAGGTACGACAAAAAGTCGCTGTCAATCCTTGCCTCCGACTGATGATAAATTGCCGCGATGCAGCCGATATTGATTCTGTTAAATTAAAACGCACGTGAAAGGAGGGGACTGATATACGGGGGCCAGGTTTTATAGAATTGTTGCGTGAAACCACGACTAATTCGAATTTGCATCCCTCATAAAAAAAAGAGGGGCGGCCAAAGTTATGACCTCGTTTATTTACCATCATGACACTTTTTGTAACCATCAGTCTCATCCTACCTTGCAACTTTCACATTTTTAAACCCCCCTATTCTTATAATCTCAAGATCAAAGATCAGTTTCCTAATATTGTACTGGGTCACGCCCCCCTTGTTTTTTAAGCATGGACAATTGGCAGGTCAACCTCATGGATCAACCAATAAGCATCATGCAAGTTTTGGACTTGCAACGTCGAGGACAGGTGGGAAGGTACGCTTCCTGCTTTTTTTGAACTTTTTTTTACACACTACAGGTACCCTCCCCCCACCCCCCTCTTTTTACGGTCCCGCTCTCTAACGCGCACTTCATTATGCTAATCCTCGCATTATTAATGCCACCTACACAAGTTATTGCCCACCTTTCGCTTGGAAATATGGCTCTCGTTTACATTCATGTATTTTTAAAGCAGGGTTCTAGCTCATAGTCGCATGGACGTATAGGCACACTGATTTACGGGTGTCCCAAATTAAGTGGGTTCAAAGGTGGCAGGGGTCAAGTGTGGTATGTCCAAACGGGACAAGCGGATATATAGATGTCCAAATATGACCACCATTTGGTAGTAGCAGCAACACTTGTTTTAGGTGAATAATAAATTTGTGGATCATATTTTTACCTGAATATTATTATAATTTTGAACAATCTTTGCACTTGAAATGGCACCTGTCTTTGTTGTCCAATGCATAGATTAAGACTTAAGTAATGTAAATGAATTTTTGCTAGCTGGCTAAATATTTTTCTTATCATGTGTGTAAATGAAAATTTTCATATAGGCTACCTATTAGGCCTAACATGCAGCATTCAGCGCAATATATTGAGATGTTAAATGAAATTTAAATTTTACAGTAGCCCTACACATTTTTAAAACTTCGATGCGTCTCCATATTGTTCTGACTTACATGATCTGGAAATGTTTTTGAAAAAATAACTTCTTTTTCAATTCATATTTTGCGATAGGGCGGTACTTATAAGTAGAAAAAGTGAAAAAATGACATTTCCCCCCAACCCACATGCACCCACCAATCGCGTTGGGGTCAGCACGTGACACCACCCGCCATTACCCTTAACCGTGTTGGACAATCGAGCCTTTTGCCTTCCACCCCTCACATTTAGCAGTGTGTAAAAGCCTGGTGTGTGTACACCCCTTGCGGCAAGACGGCACAATAAGGCTTCCGAAGCTCAAGAGCGGAACCAATTGCTTTGGTTGCGTGCGATGCAAAGTGCCTGACGGGAATGGCCGAGAGAGGAAGTGTCGACCATGATGGTGACAGAATAATCACCTACCAACCGACCGGAGAAGCGATATTATCGCCCTCTGTAATTAGGCCTTGTCCCGCGAACTCGGCGGTCCGGCTTCGGCACCTTGCCGCTTTTTTGGCGTGCTTACATTTTTTTTTTTGTTTTAATATCAGCAACTATAGGTCGGATCGATTCTCCTCCTAAAAAAGTTTGGGACACTATATAGTGGAGGGTTTTATGGGTCACGCTTAGTATTGGAAATGGCTTGTATTATTAGTAGGGGAGTCATTGGTGAATAATGATGAAGAGGGGCTTGCCAAAAAAGAAGATTGATTGAGACTTCTCAGAAGTTTTCACTCGGCTCCCAGCAGGGCTTCCTGTTAAATGGCTCGCGTGTTTTGTCTGCTTTTCTCAGGTTTTGAGGATGATGGTACGCCTTCATAAACAAAACAAGGCGCCGTTTCGCAAGGAAATAAATGACGCGCGCGCTTTCTTTCGCATGTGGAAATCTTCCCTTTTGTGAATTAATAAGAAGCAACGTGGATTGGCGCAAGATGGCCTATCTGGATGGGAAATGTGTGTAAAGTGGACGTGGCAACTTCTTCAAGTTGTTGTATTTTTTTTTTCATTCTTTTCCTTCCATCGCGTCAAGATTGCCTAGACAGCTGGGAAAAAGAGGCGTAACTCGAATGACGAAACGAGGAGAAAAATGCTGGAACAATGCTTCCAGGTAGGCAGGGCGTCAATAGCAATCACCATCAGTGTTGCCAGACAGGATAGTAAAAGAAGCCGGCAGTAGGCCCCACCTTTACTCGGATTTCCTGACGTGAAAATTGCATCGCTGAAATTGGAGCCTATAGGAAAAACGCACAAAAAGGCAGATAATTGTCGCGTTGTATTGTTGGGTTAGATTAATTGAAAAAAAGCCTTGTGGCGGCATCTCTGGAAGAAAAGACGGGTAGTTGAGTGAGTGAGGCTTCCTGCGTGTAGTCTCGCATGAAGGCGACCGGGATCTTGATAGGGTGAGGAAAAGTGCTGGGCCTGAAAATGAGGGCCTGCAGCCCTGTGGAAACGGGAGACACTGGATAGGGAAAAAGAGGCAACCCTAGGACCACACACCGTTGGAAATGACCCTTGATTACAAGTTCAAATGAGGCAAAACCATGTGGGAACAAGACTGGAGGGGGGAAAGAGACCTCCGAGGTTGAAACTCAAGATGGTGACATTCCGACTTCTTCCTAACGAGTGAACGGTATGCCCTCAGATGGTTCTCACATGGCGTACACGAATTGTAACGAGCTATTTCGGGGCTACCACGTTACATCTGGCTCACCTGGCCGTGTCGTAACGGCGCGTTTGCAAAAGTGTCAAACGAGCAACATTTAGGCGATGGCGAAGACTTTTCAGCTGTACGGCCCATTTGGCTGCGTGCAGGCGTCTTCAACACTGATGTAGTAGGGCCGATGACGACCTTAGCCCACTTGGCAATTGTTCTGTGCATTTAGTCAGTAATTAGAGTCGGGGGCTGAGGCTTCGTGCCGAGGAATGGACAGAGACAAACGCGAGTCACGAAAGGCGGCGAGAAGTTGCAGGCTGTCCCGCGCGGGCCCGCGGCGGCTGGCTAGCCCGGTACCGCAACTCATTGGGCTCCCGATACGCCACTGATTACTACGTGGCTACAAAGGGGCCCTGCCCCAGATAAGTGCCACCTGATAAGACCCCCCCCCCCCCCCCTTTAATGCTACAGGTCCCCGCCGGCGGGCTCCTCCTGTAATTTGCCGTCTCGGAATCATCTCACGTCCTTTGGCAAAACCCCTTCACAGGTTTCCGTGTCCGGCAATATGCTATTTACCAGCCTTTGCAACACCCGTGCACCGCTACGTAATTTGATCACGTGTCTTGGCCCATCGAATGATCCCAATGCAGCAGCAACTCTAGAAGCGTCTTTTGATTTATGTACTTGCGTGCCTATCTCCCAGAGTGTGAAGCTAAGTAGAATGTAAACGTTTTAAATTATACGTATTAAAGGAAAGGCGTCCCAGTAAGTGTGAAGAGAGTCGACGCGCTCGACTTGGTAATACCTGGATCATGTTTTCAATTAAGTTGGTCATTTGACGGAGGCCGGGGCTCCCCGCCTTATAATTACGCCCAGGTGATAGATGTTAGGCCGAATCCTTCCGAGCATAAATATATATGTGGGAGGTCTGGAGAGGGAAAATCCCAGGGATCGGAGTCGGCGAGGCTCAAAGCCCTTCGCCAGCCAGGTGTTGATGGTCAAGTTTTCATCGGCTTGGATTCCCACCACCTCGCCGGAATTAATAAGTAGCCACCCCTGGGTCTTCTTCTTCTTCTTCTACTGCTCTGGCTGACCACATTATCCGTGGCGGTGTCCCCAGGGCAGCAGCCGTCCCGAAAAAAAGGGAAATTCTATTACGACTGTCTGATAGGCTTCTCGGCCAGGCGTGCCGGATCCCCATTAATCACTGGGCTTGGACACAACTTTTGGGTGCCTGTAAATATCTTTTATAAACGGTCCGTTAGAGGGAATTTTGGGGTTTGCCGACAAAGGTGTTTTGCTACCGTGTAACCAGAGCGATAATGATGCCCACTTGCTAAATGGTCCTGTTTTGCCCTCTTTGCACCCAACAGGGACACAATGGACGGGATGTTCATGGACCAGCACTTTCTGAGGTCACCACTCCGGCTGTACTCGGAGACAGATGCGGAGAACAACAACCTGCTGTCCGTGGCCGAAAAGGCACGACAGCAGCTCCTTTGGGGACGTCCGGCCAGCTACCCACCGGCCAGCTCGGACATGCACCCGCTCCTGGGCTCCCAGTCCATACCACAACTGTACACCCTGAACAACAGCCGGGGCAACCCTTCGCCCCTGCCCCTGCCCGCCCACCTCTGGAACCAATGGACCGCAGTGCATGGGCTGGGTCAAATGGGGCTGATACCCGGGGCTGCTGCCGCTGCCGCAGCGGCAGCAGCCATGGCCAACTCCTCCCCGTCTGTGGCGGCTGCAGCCGCGGCCATGTCAGCCGAAATGCGCCTGCCCAGACCGTTCCTACCCACCAGTAGCGCGTCGTCCGCCGCCTTCAGCCCCCTAAACCTCCACCGGTATAGCCCGTACCTGGTACCCAAACACGTGGGGTCCCCACCGGTCATGGCACCCTCACCCTCATCAGAACAGATGCCCTCGGCCAACAGGAGCTGACGAGACGCCTCTCGTACTCCAGGCTACGAGGCCTGAAACAGGGTCCAAATACCGGTGCAGTGTGCGATGAGTCATGTTTTTTGGTGCTTTTAATTCGGCTACCACCTAGTACAAGAATGTTTTTTTATTTAAAAGGGGAGGGGGTGGGCCGGGTGTGAAATTTTGGGTTCTTGCGGGTTGTTGGGTGGTCCGTGTTTAGCTGGTTACAACATGCAGGTGAGGATTTATTGAGAGTCATGCTCTCATCTCTTGATTGACTGTGCGTGCCGTAAAGGGAGCCTTGCAAACTGGTTCTGGTATACCCCGCCTTTGCGTTCTGTCTTTTTTTTTACTGTTTTCGGCCCATGCATTCGGTGAGTATCGGCATCTTGACTATATAAAGTCCAACTCACGCACCCTTTTTACAGTTTCAAATTCTGACTCGATACAGTAACGTACTCGAAACTTTTGGCCAAATGTTGCGGAGAAGTGTCTTCGTAGGTGACTTGGGCATCGGTACGATGGCCATGATGCGAGTATATTTCTTGCATGACTGTTTCTGGTTGGCGCTATGGTACGTCGTAAAACCTGTGTGTATAAGTGGATAGTATGTCAGGTATACACCGATACTTTTTTCGGGTATCTGAAAAGCGGGGGCGTGTTTATGACCCACCAAAATACAGTATTCGGACACACATCCGTTTGGGTAAAAAAGAAAAGAAAAAAAAGACTGCACATAGCTGTGCTTTCTCTATCGATTCCACTTTTTGAATAATGCAGACTGTAGGCCTTATTTTGTGAGTTAATTTATGCACATGTGTCGTGTTTCCCCCTGAGGTGTGATAAGCGCAGATTTTTATTTCCTTCCTCACCCCCACCCAAGATGATTGTTGGGTATATCTGAAACGCCCCACCAATCTTTGAACAGAATGTACGAGTCCTGCTCCAAGTCTCATGGGGACCCCCCCTAAAGGTGATGCAACGTTATTGAAAGGGGGTTTTCTCAAAAGGACAGGCCGTCTTTTAGGCCCGAAACCACCCGAGAGAAAGAGAGATCCTATATCTTGTAGCCCATAAAATATGCAACCCATAATCATGGGTTATACTTCGGTTCCGCTTCGATGGACATTCGTCTCAATGTAACGCAGTATTTATTGTCGGTGTTTACGATACTGTTGTCTCCGTTTGTAAGTTGTTGACAAGTTCTATGGACCCTGTATATAAAAATTCTTCTGCCTCTCTACGTGTTGTAAATATCCAACCCTTTCCCCCCAGTTGTATTGATATTGTAAAATACGGTTCATTGAGTGTAAATTCAGATCCAATCGAAAGAATAAATATTGAAAAAAGAGCAACAATAACAAACGTGTTTAATTTTTATAATTATCATAGAAAGAGCTCTATTGCTCTGTGATGTGTAATTTTTTCAGGTGTCAGACTGTCAGGTAAGTTCATACGTCAATCTGTTGCTGCATGTATTTCAATACTGTGAGTATTGAAGTCTAACAACACAATGATGAGTTCTGGATACAAAATACATATTGAACACACACGATATTAGAATACACTCTTGGGGAAAAAAAATAGTCGAACTAATCGGAGTAGCAAAGTCTTTACTATTTAATACCCAGACATACCTGCTCCACTTTTATGCCATTACCGGCTACAAGATTTCCCAGAGATAGGCATGTGAAATATTTAAAAAGCCTATTTATTATTAGGGCTATTAGCAGCCAGCTGCCTTGTGATGCTCCGTGTATGTTTTCACGCAATGACAGTCACGATAAGCGGACATGACAGATTTATGGCCAGTAGTCAATGTGTTAACTTCTGGCAAGCCTACCTCTTTCTATGAATCAACTTCACTTACCATAGATTTCTTTTTTTGCACGCGTTTGAGTGTGCGTGCAACCGAAATATTTCATAACCCCAGTGGAGATGTCACGCAGATCAATTTCGGTAACCTCGAACGTCAATATGTACCGGCTGGAATACTTTCGGGACTGACTAAAATTAGTGTTTCGTCAATCCTCAAGCAGTCCGGTGGCAGTTCATCCGTCACTCAGCAACACCATTAGGCCCGCTCAGGAATGATGTTTCGCCACGGTGCGGTGGGATCGAATTTCAACACAGAAGTCATCTGGCGGCCGTGCGAATGAGCCTACCGGGCGCATTCGGACGGACGGATCAGATTCATAATTTTAATTAAATATTTTAACAGTTCATTTATACATATAGGGTAGGCCTACACTGGCCAAACTCCATGTTGTTTGGCCAGATCGCTTGGTAGGAGACCCCTGTTTGGAAGAAGGAAGTAGCGGCGATAAATCTGTTGATTAGGGGGCAGCCTCCCAGCCTCATTAGGCTCGGTGGGCACGGCCGGGGAAATGCGGGTTTCCTTCCAAGCAAGCCTAGGTCACGGCTGAGGAGCCTCTAATCGCCTGATTTACCCATTGCTTCCGGAGGAAGCTCTTGCGCCTTGTCGCCTACTTCTCTCTTTCGGGAGATGTCACTTCCGCCATCTTGGGGACTTTAGCTTCCTGGCTCAGATGGAAAAAATATATATTTTTTTGACGCCATCATATTTTCTGACCTCGTTTTGTCTCTCGTGCCTTTTATTGACTCTGGACATGGCATGAACGCCGGTAATTACTTCACACATGTCACAGAAGGGTGTGTTGGATTGTGTGCCCCTAGCGGCCAACTGTTCTCAATTGTATCGATTCCATTGTAATTATGTAACAATTTTTTTTCTGACACGGAAAGGTGCATGCGTATTCTATCAGAAAAGTAACAAAGAACATTTCCTAAAATAATGACAACAATCACAAAAACCTTTACCTGTGGGGTTACCTTGCTCACCTGACCCTTTTCTATACTAATGGAATTAATTACCCAGCTTCACGCGGGCAGGCTCTGGAGGAGGCTAATTCCGTAAATAAATCATAACCCGCGGGGAGAAAGAATGAGAAGGGGCTGAAGGACCCCCTTCCTTTGCCCAAAATGCCTTCAGGTCAAAGTTGGTCGAGCAATGCACTGAACCCTACGTTACATTGTAACCAGTAAAGTTACAGCACTTCATCTTTGTTAACAAACCGCCCTTGCCCAATTACAACAATGCAATAACGCTGATTGGAAACATGCTGACAATTCATTCTGCACACGCACATAATTGGCACGGATCTTAATTAGAGCTTATCCGGTTGGCTGACAAAGTGGTAAGAAAACGAGCCGGCCATATATTTCTCCCCCCCTCCTCACGTAACATAGGTGTTAATAAAGGCCTGGAAACAATAATTGTGTGGTCACCGAGTGTGCGATCCTGCATAATCATAACTCTTTTGCAGTTTACAAGGTCGTATAACTTTATTTTCAGCGCCGCTAATTGCGCAAAGGACCATTACTTGTTCATCGTTCCAGTTCACAGGTCGTTAGCATTTCCTTCGTGTAACAATGCTTGAAAAGCCAGCTCCACGTTCGGCCATTTCAGGTGTGAGGGACAGTATTTACAACTCGCGGCATGTGTGGAACAGGACAAACGAGAATCCCCCCGGTCCGTTTTTTTTCTTTTTTTCAAATTTTCTTTTTGTAAAAGGGTTTGTTTGTGCGTGAGAGTTGAGCAAAAGTTTGAGTGAGTGTCAGAAAAGTTGTTGCGGCCGTCCACGCCCATTTAAGTAGCAGCTGAAACCAGGCCTCGTCGGTTGAGTGTCAGCGAAACGTGGTTTTATGATGGCTTCCAACCCCTCGCACTTTTTGATCGTCCCGGTCAAACTAACGAGCTGGCTTTGCAGGGTATGTGTGAGCTATGGCCTAATGAGCTCTTGCCTAGCTGGGGTGGTCTTGAATGGCACTTTTTGTACAGTTTGCCTTCCAGCTCTTCTCTGGGTGGAAAGTGTTCACGCCAATTAACAGACAGGCATATAAGAGTGGCCGTCGCAAGATGGCATCACAGTAGGAGAGATAACGTGATTCAAGGTCACGTGATACTATCCGGTAGCCGTGACGTCACAGACGGTCGTAAAATGGGCATATTAATTTTTTTATATGATTTAATTAGGGCATAACTTGTGGCAGTGTTTTAATTGGACTGTACCCATGTTAAGTAGTATTCACCTCAACAGCTTCAGGTGACGTGTGGTGATGATGTGCTCTGGTTGCATGCATCTGTCGCTTTATCATCACAGCAGAGCAATTACGCGCAATTGGAGGCTAACGAGTGAGAAAAAAACTGAGGCCTAAGGCTGACCTGGATAATAACCCCTGTAATATTACAGGGATGACCAGAGAGTGGATAATGTCAAACTACTTGTTTTCTAGTGTCGACGACTAGATTAAACGGTGAGTAATTTGCCTGAATCTTATCTGGATAGGCCAGTTATACATTCTCAGTTGAGTCGTACAAGTAATAGTGAGGTGTTAAAACAGTTCACTTTCAATTTTCACACAATATTCCCCATCATGCTCGAGAAGTTGTGTTAAATAAATAAACAAATATTTCCTATATGATTTTCATTGTAAATTCAGCAATAAGCTGAATTTCTAATGAAAATCATATAGGAAATATTTATTTATTTATATATGCGAGTGGTCTGACAATAATTGTCAGACCACTCGCATAATTTAAAATTACTGAACAAAAAAATAGTCACGTTTCAAACACTATACACAGGCAGTGTCACGCGTGCAACAGTCTGTTCCATCACCTGTTCCTTTGTGTAACCGCACTAGATCTTGGCACCTCCTTTACCGTGCAAGAATATGCCTATTCATGAGGATTAGGGCCACTTTTTCCATTACGTTCCGTAAAATATGATCTTCGTTATCGACTGGTCTCCTCCTCCTTCACTCGTGAAAAAGTGAACAGGTACTTGGGAAAGGCTAGAAGACCGATATTTTTTGACGGTTCGTCTTCGCCCCCACCTTTCCCAGCAAAGCGGTGAAAATGTACCCGAAGAAGGCAAGGCCAATTTTTCCATCCCTCCCTTAATGTAATTGGCTTCTGATGGCAGGTTGTGCTGCAGGTATCGGGAAAAAGAGAGATGGAAGAAAAGGGGCCCTTGGCGTGCGAACGGCTAATTAATCATTCAGGTCGCACCTTCTCCAAGCCTCGATCGAAAACTCCTACACCATTATTACTTCTAGTCTATAGGGTTACATCCATATCTTACATATCCACACAACTTCTTAAAAAAGTATAGAGAGAGAGAAAAAAAAATTGGCAGCAGCAGGTACGCAGTTTTACGAGTCGAGATATGCGTTTTTATGTAGCGGTAGAATTGGGTGTGAAGCGTGGAGGAAAGATCACGCAATGTTAGGCTTTTGTGGAGCTCAAAAAAGTTTTTCCCTGCGTGATGAATGGCGGTGTTTGTGACCACCACATGGCCTGGTAGAGTTAAAACCAATTGATTTTTTATTGATCGTGGTAAAAGTCACGTAAGAATCAACGGTGGAAGCATGACTTTTTGCGGTTGATGGCGTGACCTGGCCGAATTATTTTAATATAGTAATTGGCAGTTGAACCGCACTAAATGGTGGTTGCGAATGGGGTTTATAATATTGGTGGTGTAGGGTAAAATTATTGGGATGTTATCACTTTTAATTTTGAAAATATTCCACTAAACATTGAACAACAATGTAATTTTTTAAAATCCCCCAACGCTAATAATTTAATTTTGAAAATATTTTCCAACAGGCAGCACATACAATTCAGCATGCTTTTCATACAACAATTATTTATTCACAAGACTTGCATTATAAAAGTATCGTGTAGTGCAAGAGCAGTTTGCAAAATATGAAAGGTTATCTAACCGGTACTCATTCCAAAGAATTTAAAAAAAACAGCAAAAGTCATGGGTGCGATGTCGTTCACACGGCTGCTGTGAATTTTTTTTCCTAAAAAAACAAAAAAGCGTCAGCGCCCAGAAATTATAGTCAGAGTTTTTCACATCCCACGAGAACGTTTTTCGCGCATTGTGTGTGGGAATTATCTCCCTTCTATCTGAAAATGTGCAAATACAAAACCCTTGGCTCAGTTTGCACGTCTCACACTTTATGCCACATTTCTGGAAGGATAACCCGAGGTCACGCCTTCTGACCACACTTCCTCCAACACCTTTAGCAACAAAAGGGTCGCATGATTACATTAAAAATAGTTGCGTTTCATGCGCAATATTCACACCCCACGCTGTTGTGTAATAATATTTTAGTAGAAAAATAATAGTTTGTAGAGTGACTATTCGGAGGCTATTTATTTCTCAAGTGGAATATCAGTAGTGTTATAGGCCTACATCATGTGTTGCAATTTTCGCTAATTTTCGTCCTTGTTCGAATTTGCACAACTTTACTGCCACGTGACCTGCCAAAGTGCAGCCTCGATTGGTCCGATTTTGAAATCAGCGGTCCATATTATTTTAGCAGCAAGTTCTTCGTCGATTGCAATCACTCTCCTGTCCCACCCAAAAATTATGTCCCTCCTCCCTTTTATTAGCTGTATCGCAATAGCAGCTGATATAAGCCCTGGTATTCGTTAGTATAGGGGCAGCAATGACCCCCTCGTATGACTCCCATCCAACAGGACTGTTATCAGTAGCCACTTATATATCTCGGCATGCCCGTTAAAACCATGCCCTTTCTCGTTATTCCGGACGAGCGGAGATGAAAGTGCAGGGGAAAAAATGCCCCGCAATTATCTTATCGTTTTCACAAAATTTTTAATTCATGTTGCAATAATTATTTCCAAGTTCACAGCGAGGGATAATTACAAGATATCACGCTGATTACGTCTGCCTATTGCGGGGCAATTTGTTTTGTTTATTAATACCCCCTCTCCCTACACTGCCAGGGATCAGGGATTTTAGCAACGTACGCAATGAAATGGGGCCTACACACTGCACACTAATGACCTGCACTGCACACCAGGAATGCCCGAGTAATATGTTGCTGGGTTGTTAGGATCCATTTCCTGCTGGTGCCTCCGGAAAAAAAACTATACCCAGAGCCCGGGAACTATTGTCTTTATTGCTCTGGCTTTTATCAGCGCTTGTGCAGATATGCCTGGTGTTGCTGTTGGGATCATTTTGATGATTTGCCCACTGCTTTCCAGCAATTAAGGCATGTAGGATGACTATCTAAGCCTGTTTTATTAGGGATGATTTTAACTTTTTTTTGGTGTAGGTGATGGCCGTTCTTGGTATGCGGACCATGCGATACTTGCTGATGTTTCATTTAGGAAGCATATTTCATGGTTAATAGTGACAAACCGTGACTAACTCGCGGTACATGTTAGGAGTGTGTGGCCCACAACCGGCTGCAGTGTATCGTTGTGCACATCAGACATAATAGCGTCACACACTTAAACGCGACAGTCACATATGTAGGTTATAAATATTTCAAAAAAAAAAAATCCCAAATGTTCACAAACGTATTTTTGTTTCTGATTATATTTGTTTGGAGTGTGTGTGTGTGTTCACCCAAAGGGGCATATATATGGCCACACAAACGGGGTGTATGTAAAATATTTGTTTAAAAATAAAACAAAAATATTCTTTTCATTTTTGGTTTTGAATTGTCTAAAAATGTATGTCGTGCTATTCCCATCCCAAGGAAAAACTGTTTTTACCTCATGTCACTGTACATTTTTTTTAAATAGATGTCCTTCATTAGGTGGCGCCAGCTCGCTATGACTTTTTTCCAAAGGGTTTTGCAATCCGGCAGCAGATTTAGGCCCCGTATGCAAAACAGTTACGCACTCTGTTAAACACAAACTGCAACTACTTTGAATGCAAGCTCCGGAGGTCGCAAAATCGTCAAATCCGCTTTTTTAAAAAGCCAGGGACACCAACATCGATATTATTTAATAATCAGCGTGCTGCAGCTTGTTAGCTGAGGAAACTTTTTTCCCCCCCACTCTCACAGCTGCCGGGTCAGGTACTGTATATTTTACATACATGCAATTTTATGTCCGGAGTACTAGCTAAGGGGGGGTATAGGGATGGAGCACAAAATATCTCACCCCGTCAACTTCCCAAAAAACACCACATGCGCTCGTAGGCTACATGCACGGTCTAATATAACGCCGACAATGCTCATATTAGCATACTAAAGCAGACCTCCCCACCCTCCCCCTAAAAAACAAGAGATAGTAGCATGGAAAAAAAAATGATGCATGACCTCACGTCCTGCAACAAATAATTTCCAGCCAGTGGCGGAATTAACACGCACGGAGCCTCGTCCTTCGTAAAATTTCATCCCGCGTTAGAAAGGTAATAATTACCCTTACTTTATCATCGGTCGGCATGGAGGTCGAGCCGACCCGCTGAGGTTTTAGCGCTAATAACCCCCGGATTCGGGGTTGAAGGAGGCCCCCAAGTTTCTCTCCGCCAATTTACGGGGACTGGCCGAGGTGATGAAAGAAATTGAAAGAGGCATCTTGGGAGGTCGCATGATATTTCACCAGGGGTAGAAGAAAAGGGAATCTACATTCCCAGGGTCAAGAATAATACAGTCATGAGTGTTAAGGTGGTGGGTAGGCAGATGGACAGGTTCATGTTGAGGGATGTGGATGGTTTTTATACTGGGACTACCGGTATTAATAATTTTTTGGGGAAATTATCTACAGGACTAGTTCTGAAAATGACCAATGGTATTATGACGCTGGACAACCGTCAGCACTCGAGAAAGGTGAACGTATAGGAGAAAAAACAAACTTTCTTGAAATAAATATTATTGTTAAAAGTGCTGAAAAATGAAATTTGCCAACATATTTGACAGATATATGCTTACTGCTTTATATTCTCAAAATTATTTATAGCAATATTGCATAATTGTAATTGTAATTTTAGTAAAGCAAATGATATTATTTTTTAAACGCTCTGTTCAGTGTTTTTCAGTCTCCGACGCTGTCTGCCCCTTTTATCATTGGGACGTCGCGTCGTCATTGGTTTGTTTGCTTGTCGGCTTTTAATTTTTAACTTAATAGTGCTTAAAGGGCGTGGATTGCCCTTATTATTTTAAAAAAGGTAGTACATTATTAAATGCAAAAACAAGCTGAGTCGTTTTAAACGATTCTGAGTTTTAATATCACACGCTGCCATTTCCTTTCCCATATTTACTCGTTTTGTTGTGATTTAGGGTTATGTTAAGCAGAGTCAACAAGAGGTCATGCTGAGGCAAGTTGTCCAGTAGAAATTGTCCATAAGTAATAATTACGATAAATAATGTGTATAATCTGGTGCTTGTCAAACAAACGGTTATGCACAATGAGAAATCAAAAGCCTGTTATTTTAGTAGAATTATTTTTAAAATCTTTGCTTGTTTTGAATGGATAATATATTGTGGTGTTGAGACAGAAACTTCGCCCATATTCAATGTTTTACAGGGCATAATGATGGGCACGATATACATTGCAAGCTGAAATTTCACAGAGTTGTTGGTAACTTCCATGTCGAACTAGAACATTACTCGGCGATGCACGCAGTAATCCTCCCACAGCTCCAAGCATGATCTTTCCCCATTCCGGTAGTGTTTCATATACCGTTTATACCCTTGTGATACCCGTCATTTTTCCTGCTTCCTCCAATTCTTTCTTACTCAACATCACACATATTATGCGTGTATTTAGCACTTCCAGACGGGCCACTTTTGACCACAGTTGACTACTTGTCACCTGCTGATAATGGCCTCTCATGCACAAGTTGTTCGCTAGAACACTCTTGCTTCAAATACCAGATAAGAGAGTCACTCATATGAGGCATGTCAACTTCTATATGTAGGTTTATGTGCAGAGTACGATGCGGGATGCGTGGTAGTGCAGCTGGACAACGTGGTTGTGAAGACGGGTCACAGTCAGTGTTCTTGTGTCTCCCAACACTGACTTGATTCAGACCAAGGTTGCTGCCAAACATGACGACGACCACATTATGATAATATGGTCCTTAACTTTGCAGGTAAGCCAAGGCGCACATTTCATCTCTAGTTTTAAATTAATGGTAAGCTATAGTTTAGCTCCTTGATATTATTAAACACCAGGCTAATTTTAGCTAATATAATATATGATGTACAGTATTAATTTTGCTATCGTGAGTGACAATCCATATAAGCCAAGCTTTCAGCCACCTTTCACATTATACAAGTATGAAGTGACATTATTGTATGCCACGTGGCTTCATACTAACAAAGGGCAATAAACAGCCCCGAACATTGTTGACCCTCGATCGTCCGACAATAAGTGTGTGACACCCCCAACAAATCAGACCTTCATTGAAATCGATGGCATCCGACATTTCCCTCCCTCCCATCCAAGTCCTGTCCCCATGTTGACATGTTGGCAAACTGGCAGCCACCACACACCTGTTTGGTTGCCGTGCTCTGGAGGCAGGGATCAGCATGGTGCAAGGGTAGGTGATGAATGAGGAGGGCTGCCTACCCTTGGTCTCGCAGGGTGAAGGGTGACTCGGAGGGAATGTCACTTCGAATTTCCTTCCAACTGGGATGCAAGGAGATGCCCCTACCAACGAGGTTAATTTGAATTGCACTCCCACGTTCTGTTGGTAATAGGCTTACCCAGGGGTTGTCAGCTTGGCTGCTGCAAGGAGAGAAAGGTGGGGAGAGATCCTCCGCCATTTGTCTCCAGAAAAGGTGGGCCCTTGGGTGCTGCCTAATGCTAATCGGACTAGGGGGATTGTTTGTACAAGTCGGTGGTGGGGCCCATGGAGTGCGGGTCACGGATGACCCCTTGGAATGCCCCCACCTGCACTGTTGTCAGATATCAACACGACTGATGTAAATGCAGCGGTAAATCAGGGATTATACGCGGGATGTGTGAACAGAATTAATTGGCGGTGCTAAATGATGTGTTTGGTGTCACTCCGGTCTGCTTGTATAGCATTGTGATTACAGTCGTGCGAATAGCGAGATGCCGATTTGTGCTAAAATCCGCCATATTTTTTATGTGGGAGCGAACCAGTGGTGAAGAATATAAGGGTTAGTTAAAAATAATTAAATTATACTATAACTGCCCAGAAAGTTTTTCGAGCCTATGTACGTATTATATACGCACATGCTAAGTCACAGGCAGCTGCTGAAATAGCTATTATTTGAACCCATCTCACTTTTCCATCTGGCGTAACACCATCGTTCGCGCAAAACCGCGACATCTAGATGCGTTAAGAACTCGTTCCGGCGAATATAAATTCCGCCCAGCACTTGTAATGATTTGTCATCAAATGTGCAGATACTTAAGACAACAGTTCCGGGGCAAAATATCTGCCCGCCCAAACTACGTGACACACATGACAATTGCAATGCTTCGGGCGAATGAGATCATTCCTGACACTTTCACCTTTATTATGATACCATGAAACACCATAGAAGAAGGCAGCGAGAGAGAGAGAGAAAAAAATCATTAATGTGGTATTAATTTTGCAAATGACTGTGAGATTATAAGGCGAGGCACCTGAGCTCACCTGGCCTCTTGGGCCATCAATTTGGAATTTTAAATTAAAACCTGCAACCCTATAATCTTAAAGTCACCACGAATGGTTCGTTTCCTGGCCCAATTTTGCGGGGACTTAATTGAATGAAATTTAATGCAAATTTGACTCTTTACGTGTGAGATGGTTCAGATATGGTGGCCTCGCGGATAGAATATTTGTTTTCAATGCATACAAATGGCAAATAGATCAAAAAAGCCGACCTGACCTATTGCTCAACGTTTCTAGAAATTGCGGGGACTAACATTGTTATATTTTCATACCTCACTGGTTAGGGCTTGTAGAAATTTATTCATTGCAAATTTGGCTCGAGTACTTGCTACTTGCGAAATGCGCCACAACACGCAAACGGATATTAATACTTTTATAAATCATGTTAAAAATGTACCCCTTTCCCCCCAGCCTATATCGACTGTAATTATCTGGATAAGCAGGGGGGGAAATAAAGTGCACGAAAGGAAAAGACATACTTTTGGAGGAAAACACAACCCTTTATCTGTATTAGTATCTCTAGTGTCCAACAGGCTATCATTTCCGTGTTTATCTACCATCCAGATGAACCCAGCGATTCGGGGGCACCTCACATTTTCTTAATCTACTTCCACGCATTTTTGTATTAGCAACTCGCCAAATTGAACCCCTGGCCACACACGACCCAACCAGATCACAACATCAGTAGTAAAGAATCAATCATCAACTGGATAGAAAATTGATTCAGATATTTTGATGCCAAAATGCGCTTATCTTCAGCCACACCTCCTTTTTTTCCAGTGTCTAATAAATTTGCAGCTAGACCCATAGACCCCCAACCAGCCTTTCAGGATTCTAATACATCACCTCCGCCACTAGACGGCGCTGTTGCCCCCAGGGGAAGTTAAGAAAATGTGTCGCAGAGGTCGCGTGATGTATGGCCTGGACGCCATCTTGGTTTTTCTGAACACAGAAATTATAGTCGATATTATCAGTGAATATGATTATCCACTATTTTTTTGTGTGTGTGAGTGTGACTTCTCAGCTTGTAGCAACCCACTGTCATCGCTTCCTGCTGTTTCTGTTGTGAAATCCACGACCTCCAGATATTTATGCCGATTCTACTCTGCTAGGCCGTATATCAGGGTAACTCAGCGGGTGTACATTTTTAAAAAAAACTTGATCTGGCGAAAGATACAGCATTTGCATACCAGATTATGAGTTACGGTTGTTATTACTAACGAGTTTTGACAGTGGCAGCATCACAGATATGTTTGACCACGTTTTCTAACCCTGATGATGAGCTCTTCAGGCTTGAGTTACACCTCCCATGGATTCTCTTACGGGATACCCGAAGCTTCCCCTTTTTGTTGTCCGGGTCTCGACCACCCGAGAGTATTTCCCCAACGTATTTACGACTTGTTACCTTCCATTGTGGCGCAAGGTACTTTACAGGTGCCAGGAGCTTTTGTGCTGGCTAACAGAGGTGAGAAGGGGGATGGACCTTCGATAGATGGGACGGGTTCCTCCCGTTTTTCGCTCAAGCCGGTAATTTATTTGGGGAAGGTCGGGACAGATTGGCCTATTCTTTGGATCACCCACACACATACACGTAGAGCAGCAGCATCTTTTTTTGGGGGGAGGGCTTTCCGTGACCCTTTCGGATTAGAGACGTGGAGGATTGTCATTAACGGGCAGTAAATCAACAGCACAACTGCTGTTGGTGGGGTTGCGGATCCTCCGGGGTGCTCTTTTGACTCCCTGGCTAGCAGGGGTACCGCAAATTGGGGGGTACTTTGGCTAAACTTGGGGTCGGAAGTGACATCGTCACAATATCTGGTGATACATGGCTTGAAATTCCTGGAGATTTTGTTAGTTAAATTTTTGGGGGGTATTTATTGCGAGGTGCAGATGTCTACTTAGGAGGCCATTTTAAGCTGGACACTTGCCCTCAGATGTTTCGCAGCTGGCCAAAAGAAAAGTCTCATCCTATTGACTCTGTCAGCGGAACATTTCGTTCCGGGGCTCCCCCGGATTAGGTATTTGGAGGGCCCGTTTGACAGCAATCCGAAGCCCCAGGAAACATGGCGCTCATTATGGGGGATTACGGGGGCGGCGCGCGACTGCCGCTGTTTACTTTATTAATTCGACTTCAATGGGAAATTAAGTCCGGGTGTTGGAATAGGGAGGGCTTTTCCAGGGGCCTGGATGTTGGGAGAGGGTGGAGATAAAGAGAGATAACCAGGGGAGTCAGTCCCCTGAGGGTCACTGTAGACTCCAGAGGGTATGACAGCATCCCTCGGCCCCGAATGTGACCGATTAGTAAAGGGTCTTCCCCTCCTAGTATTCATCCGGTGAATCCGGATATTAAGGATGGATTTCCTTCCACACTTGGACACGGCCTGGGTTATTCATGGTGTCAATGCCGCTGTCAGTCACGTGTGGTTCGCGGTTCTTATTAGAATAACAAGTGAAAAGCGTTTGTGCTGGGTGTTACGTTATGGTGGGGGATTTTTCAAATGCAAATTTATGTTTTGGACAGAAAATATGGTCTACATAGCGGCCAACTGGGAGCTTGAGGCTCAAGGGCTGAAGGCGCGCAGGGGCGAAGCCCCACCGCCGAGCATAGCGAGTAGTGCATATGTAGGACTAAGGTCTTCCATGTTACATTGCTGTGTAAGATTCGTGAAGGAAATGGAGATCGAGGTCTCTCTTGTCAATGTTGACAGGCCAATCCACTCCATGAGTCATAGTTTGCAATTAGACATATTAAACCGCCTCTCACGGGCATTGTCGCTTGATCACAACATTGTCCCTCGCCCAGCACTTAGACTTGCCCCATCACATCAACAAAGGCTAGGGTGAGGTGGCACTTCCCCCAGCATGACTTTGCAACTTGCTCCCTGC